>JABUQX010076047.1:0-5000 GCA_015478945.1 Trachelipus rathkii
AGGAGAGAGTTAATTGTTAATGTTGTAGTTTATTCGTGCGTAAGGTGTGTTAGGTTTTGTCATTGTACATTGTATTCTTTCTGGGAATGCTATGTTAGCTTTATTAATGTAAAAACAATGTTACGTTAGCATATATTCGTTGGTTAGTATATAAAGAACTTATTTTTGTACTATGTTATTGTTGTTGTTGTTGTCTAACGAGAATATATACCCTTTTGAACTGATATGGTTCGTTCGTGCGTCGTATTCTTGTTTACTTTCTTTTGATTGGTTGAAAGAAAGAATCTCATTACCTTTAAGGATTGTTTATACACTCTATTTTCTTCAGTAGGATATTTTTCGCTGTGCTGATACGATGACATCTCCCCGCATCTCTACGCTTGTTGTTGATATCTTCACGAGGAGTTTCGTTATTCCCAACGATGTGTCATTTATATTTAATCGTAAACCGAATGGCGACCGCTACGTTGCTTGTATTCCTGCCAGAGGGTCAAATAATAGACCTTTATTCGTTTGTGCTGATGGATTCATCAAGATTATCGACATCGCAGCAGCATGGGTAGAGGATAAGTGTTTGTTATCCGATAGATCGATGCGTGGAGAAACAGCTAAGTGGTTCTAATAGAATAGACGTTGTGTTCTCGTCGTGTGACAATATTAAAACCCTTGATGTACGCAACTACTGGAAACCCTTCGATCGTGTGACCTTCTACCGTACATGTATAGGTTTCACAGTTCGAACATCTAAAAATATTACAGCTTTGAATTAAAATAAAAAAAAATGCATCAAAATATCTTGAACCGTTCCGGACATACTCGAGGACTTAATACATATAACCCACGGTGTAATCTATGATATTTACATCGAAACATGCGGTTTCCCGTGTAATGCAGTATCAGGAATGCGTTAATAACTTCAGCTTTTGGATGAGTTTACTGGTCTCTCTTGTATGAGAGAATGAGTGCTGCTGAATCAAAATATGCCGGAAAATGTTTAGTGCTGCTGAAGGAATTTATCCTTACATCCTTTCAAAGGGTGTTGAATCTTTAGAGAGATATATAGAGCTTACCCAAGTTATGTTGAATCCTATGTTCTCTGATTAGATGAATTAATATATTTAAAATAAACTTATGTTTTTATGTATTTATATGTTTTTATGTATTTATATAACGCTCTTTTCAATGAAAATTATATGTTATAAAAATGAAAACTTGTTTTACTTCCCGCGTATGTTCGTTTTATTGACTAAGTTGTTAATGATAGCTATTTATTCGTCTGGTTGTTGTGTATTAAGGCTTTCATAGTTTAGCTTTACAGAGGGTAAAACTTTACTTTGTTTGTCTTTACCCGTTAGGTATTATGATGGTTAGGTAAGGTTATGATAAATTTTTTGATAAATATTAATATGTTAATATAAAATTAACATTGTCATGTTGGAGATATGTTTGATAAAGTGCGAATGAATTATGTTTTTGTATGCCTTTTGTAACTTTTACTGTTGATAAGTTTGGACCTTTGTTAATGTTAGCAGTTTATTCTTGCATAAGATGTGTCAGGTTTGTCGTTGTATATTATATTCTTAGTTCTGGTAATGTTATGTTGGCTATATTAATGTGAAAACTTTGTTACGTTAGCATACATTCGCTGGTCTGTATGATAATTACTCAAGGTTATGGTAAATTTTTGTTAAATATTACCATGTTAATGTAAAATTAACATTGTTATGTTTAGAGACATGCTTGAGAAGGTGTGAATAAGTTACTGTTTTTGTATGTTATGTTTAGTTTACTTTAACTTTGTTAAGTGTGAAACTTTGTTAACGTTAACATTTTATTCCTGCTTAATGTGCTTTAGGTTTGTCGTTGAGGTTATGTTCTTAGTTCAGGTGATGCTATGTTAGCTTTATTAATGCGGAAATTTATTACGTCAACTATTTGATTGATCTTTAAAATATAAAGAACTTTGGATTTATGTATGTTTATCCAAAGTGATACTCGAATGTGACATGAGAAACAATAGGATCAATAGATCAATAGATCAAGGATGGAAAGGAGGATGGCAGGAATGGGTGGGTTGTTTACTGATTACTGATTTAGGGGTATGTAAAACATAATAATTTTAGTAAAAAATATTACATCAAAAGATCAATAGATCATAGATCAATAGATCAATAGGAGGGCTGAGGAGGGCAGTTTGCTTTACTGATTGACTGATTTACTGCTTTAGGGTATGTAAAACATGACAATTTTACTAAAAAATATTACTTGAATCAATAGATCAATAGATCAATAAATCAATAGATCAATAGATGACGGAAGGGGGTGAGGAGGGCTGTTTGATTTACTGATTTACTGATTTACTGCTTTAGGGTATTAAAAACGTAAATTTGTAAGTTATAAACATAAAGAATAAGAAATTTATATTTATTATTTATTTATTTATTTAATTTCTTTTTTATTTTTTTCTTGATGGTTCTGAAACCATTATTTTCGAAATCTACAGACCCAATAACCTATATAAAGACACCAACATTGTTGTTATACGAATGTTTATTAACTCTGCCCCGCACCGGCTCCAGCACCGGAGCCGGTACTCCTTCCTCTTTCTTCTTCCTTCTCCTTTCCTCCTCCTTCTTCCTTTCCACCTCCCTCTTCCTCTGTTTTGCATTCCATGCATTTCTTCTTATTTTTTCAATTGGAGACCCCCCTCCGGGGGGGTCTCTGGACTCCGTCGCCGAATCCAACTCCAACTCCGGCTCCAACTCCGAATCCAAATCCTTTCTCCAAGTTTCAATCTTCTACGATTATTTTAATTTTTAGGGGGCAGCGCTCCCCCTACGGGGGAGCGCAGGGGTACGTAATCTCGTCGGAGACGAGATTACGTCATCATATAGCTCACATCCAAATTTTAGCCCGATACGTTAAGCCTAACATGGTTTTCAGGACGTATTTGACCTTGGCGCTAAAGGGGCAGCACCCCTTAGGGAGTGACCTACGGACCAAATACCTGCCTGTGATCCACCTGTTGTCGATTGGTATCGCTAGGCCTAATCTTCACTCGGAAAAGGAAGCTGCAAAAAGGGCGTAGCGACATATTTCACCTTCGCTCTCGGGGGGGAGGTACCCCCTACATACATCTTAGCGTCTTGAAATTTCGCGTGTATCGAGCTTAACACATACATAGAACATATTCCAAGTTTCAGACCGATAGCTCTATTCCTTCCTATCGAAAAGGCCGGGTCGCTCAAAACGTACCATTACTACAACGATTAATCGAATGTTAATTATAGTAATTATTTTCTTTCGATTATATTTTTCAGTGTTAAAAACCAACCAGACCACATAGAAAGACGATTTAAACGTCGATATAGGGATAATAAACATCGATAAATCGATTGGAACCATCACAAATGATCTACCGATCATTGAAAACCTTCTAGGAATCAAAAAGCCCCTTTAGGGGGCTCCGTTCCCCCCTTTTGGGGACTAAACCTCTGAAAACGGTCTTCCAGACCTTAAATTCGGTCTCACCTACCTTAGAAACCCTGATATATGACACGTCAAGGCTTGAAAAAAAACCAAATGTTGCAAAATGTTGCTTTGCAACATTTGCAACAATCCGGTTGCAACTTCCGGATGTCAGTCTGGCTGCCAGTTGTGCACCCTATACTACTCACTTTTTCTTCGGTCTTCCAGCCGGTCGATTCTCTACACACTCACCACTATACATCCGTTTAACCAACCGACTATCATTCATATTTTCCACATGACCAAAACCATCTCAACGTACTTTCATTTATTCTCTCATTTACCCTTTTCTTCACACCACACCACTCTTTAATACGTTCATTCCTCATTTTATCAATTCTTCTCACACCTAACACGCCCTTAAGATTGTCTATCTGAACACATTGAACTTTAGATCTATAACTTCTTATTCCAGACCATAGTCTCACTACAATACATTAACACAGGTAACAACATACCCTCATGTAAGACCCTAGCGCACTCAAGACTTAGTCCCTTCACATCCACCAACGATTTAATTGCACCAGACACCTTCCTACCATTCACAACTTTCCTACTATACTCTGCATCATCCGTTCCCTTTTCATCCAACATACATCCTAAATATTTAAACTCAGACACTTGTTCCAGCTGCTCACCATCTAACATATTTTCACACCAAAGCCTGTCCTCACTCGCAACCATAACTTTTATCTACGTTTACTTTCAAACCCCTCCTTTTACACACCCTGCCAAATCTCTCTACCAATCCTCTCAAATTTGTGCTCGTATTTGTTAAAATACTATATAAACTGTGAATTTGATTATGTACTACATATAGCTGAAACACTAGCTTCATTGATTGGATTCTATAAAACTGAAAGATGCTAAACAATATAATAAATTTTCAGATTGTTTTTGTTAGTTTTAAGTAACTTTGTTGTATTACAACCTCAATGTCAACACAGAATATCTCCCCAAGATTTAGTCCTGTATATAATAAATTGAAAAATAAAATAGAAGTTAAAAAGCCCTCAAGCTCGTCATATTATACTTAGAATTAAGAAATGAATCTTAATTTTGACTACTTATTAGATGTTCTATAAAAACCAGACAATTTTTTTTTTTGCAGTTTTAAAGGAATAAATGTTTTTATATTTTCAATTTTTCATTTTCATGGCAGAAAGTTCATAATTTAAATGTTTCATTACATTTAAGAATTAGATTTGCAGGCTGCAGCCACAAATGCAAAGTCATTATAGCAACGATGAAGGGTAGCCCCTCCTGTATATTAAAATGTATGTCGTAGGTTGCCCAGAATAGTGACACAACTCAAAAGAATTTGAATTTTCAAGAGAAGATGGATAAGTTTTTAGGTCCATAAAAATGTTATCCCAATTCTAGTAATGACACTTACAGAAATTTAAGTTTTATTCTGCCGCTTTAAAACCTCTAACCAGAAACTTTAGTTTTGATAGTTTATTGACAAATGA
>JABUQX010076047.1:20000-24260 GCA_015478945.1 Trachelipus rathkii
TTCTCTTCTCTCTCACTCTCTACTGCTGATCTCTTTCTCTTCTCTCTCTCTCTCTACTGCTGATCTCTTTATCTTCTCACTCTCTCCTCTCCTTCTCTCTCTCTCTCTCTCTCTCTCTCTCTCTCTCTCTCTCTCTCTCTCTCTCTCTCTCTCTCTCTCTCTCTCTCTCTCTCTCTCTCTCTCTCTCTCTCTCTCTCTCTCTCTCTCTCTCTCTCTCTCTCTCTCTCTCTCTCTCTCTCTTCTTATCCACTCCTATCCTGATTTCACCCTTCATTACTTCCTCCAATTTAGGAGTCGACCCAATCATCAGCAATTATGGAATATTAGAATGGTGACCTTGAAGTAGTAACAGAGGGATTTTGGAAAATTTTGGCCTTGATTTACCCCACCTGACCTTGACCCACCTATCCTCTTTTTACCTGACCTTGACCTTTTTTGGCCTTGACCTTTTTTTGACCACCCCTTTGGTCTTCCATGGGTCATTTTTGGCCCACGGTAATTTTTGGCAACCCTAATTTTTTGTCAACCCTAATTTTTTGGCAACCTAATTTTTTGGCAACCCTAATTTTTGCACCTGTAAATTTTGGGCAACCCTAATTCTCCTGGTAACCCTAATTTGCAACCCTTTCTGAATAGAATAGGCTAAACGGTTGCGCAGCAACCGTTGTACGTACCCCACCCTAATTTTTTCGACCATGGGTCAATTTTTGCCTATTGTACTTTTGCTTCATTAGGCTTAGCCCTTTAATGTCTTAACCTGTTGTTTCGAACCGCCGTCACCCGCGGTGCGAACCGTTAGCCAGCCCGCCGCGTTCCCGCCCGCCGCGAGCGCCCGTAGGCACAATTTTTCCGCGTATCCCGCCCGCCCGACTGAAGGTTCCACCATCCGAAATAAAAGGTATCTTCATAGCCCGAACGTGGATGTGAGCGTATGTCAACCGGAGTATCCCGGGTTTCCGATCCTTCAAGTACTAATTACCAGAGAACTCCACATCCCTAATGGTGACGTGAACCTCTGTATGTCAAGGTTTCATACCTTCATCATACAATAACACCTGAAGTACATGCGCTTAATACACTGCGCTATGAGGACACCTACAGTTTTTTATCTTTATTACCTTTATACATTACACATTCTATGACTTTACAGTCATGTTACGTTTAAAATTAATAAATGGCAACACAAATAAATGGTAACACAAATAAATAAAAATAAATCAATAATTGACAACACAAATAAATAAAAAATGGTAATGAAAGAGTAATACAAATAAATATTTTATTTTAGCAATATATACATATATTATAATTATACATTGAAATTATATTTTATTTAGCAATATATACATATATTATAATTATACATTACATTGAAATTAGCGTTCCATCAAATCCTTGTGATACAGTACGAGCACTACCTAGAACAAGATTCCGCTTATTTGAAGTGTGGCGAAACCTTTTTATGCCATTTATTAAAGTGACATTTCCTAGTTTATTAGCACGCATTTTCATATCAGGAACCCTCACTTCACGGTAATGGTTATCATTATTTACATGTGGTTGATCGGAGTCATCTAGATTATGGATATCTTTGTGAAGTGAAGATTCACCATCTTCACTCATCATTTGCGTAACAGCTAATGCTGTTACGTCTGTATCCTTGATCATATTGTAGAAGTGATTATCGTCGTTTAAGACCATCCAATCACGATTCTTGGTCTTCTCAACATCCTTAATCATCTTATCAAAGTTAATCTTCGCCATGCCTTGGAAATTAATTATGTGTTCGGTGTCCTTGTTCAACGTTAAGCCTTTTGCTTTTAAGATGTAAGCAAAACTCGAATCATTCTTCTTTATTCGAATGGCGTAGGATTTAGGCCCAGTGCACACGAAACTATCAGCTATATCCCCGGGTCCTATCTCGTCCGTCAGGTTTCCTAAGAATTTTCCAGTATCAGGAATATATTGACCTTCACGGGCTGTGAAAACACAGCTATCGGTATCACAGTAAAGTACACGTTGACCTAGAGAATCGAGGAGTTTATATAATTCTACCCTAGCATAAGCTGTGGTAAAGGATGCAACAGCTACATTTGTAGCCTTTGCTGTTTTATTAGTGAAGTCAGTATGTGTGACTTCGACTATATGTTTATCACCCGCTACCGTAATGTTTCTAACCTTAAGATCAGCTCTCTTCATTAATTCCCAGACCTGGGCGTAACTCGTACAGACTATGTCTTCATTCTTGGGAATACGTTGAGCTAGTTTTCCCCATAATGAATTGAGGAGCAGCTTGGCTATATAGCGCATTCCAGGATTACTTTTAATATTGTCTGGATCAAGTGTTACGCCCTCGATATCCTTGAAATCTTGCAGGTATTGAAAGAATTCTTCACAGTCTTTATCGGTTATTCCATCTGGCAACCCCGAAGCCTCAGTTTTCCATTTCAAGAATGTTTCAACGTATTTGCCGAATATGTCATTTGAAGGTGTAAATTTCCATATTTCATGGATCTTTTTGATCTCATAGCCTTTCTTTACAGCTAATTCCAACTCTGGACTGCAGTATACGCCTTTTAGCATACGTTGGTTATCATTGTGTCTGCATTTGCCTTCATAGCCAGATGCGCTGCATGTTCTACAAAGTGAAAATATTAGCCGATTGTTATATCGTGCAGGCAGAACAGGAGTGTACAGGGTCTTAGGAGGTAATACCGAAACATACGAGAGACCGAAATAAGTGGTATTCATTTCTTGTACGAACTTTTCTATGGAAGGAAGATCCTTACCTACAAGTTTCGTAGGCATACCTGCTGGAAAAGGTTTTGTTTTCTGGACAAAGGATAAAATACGTGAAGTCTAGATACTTCAACTGAATCGTCGGTGGAAAGTGACAGACGAAGCGGTTCTTGTACAACCCCGTACAAGGCTTCCCCCACCTCTAGTTTCGCATTTGCAAGTTCATTTCCAATTGATTGGACATATCTGCCTAACTTCTCAGTTCGTGTTTCGTCGTTGGTGTTTACAATAGTGACCTCACACTCTTTTTTCATTTTCGTCCATTCGCATTCCCATATTCTAATTACTTCATACCCTTGTGCCTTGTAATCCGCTTCTTGTCTCATGGTCTTACTGTACCTATCAAGACTTGACACGCCATGGAGACTTTCTAAGCCTTCCTTGCATGCTTGATGACCATGCCATACACAGCCGTGGAAGAGCAAGACAATCTTCTTCATGGCTGTACCAGTTGGAGGAGGTGGTCGCATGTTATTCAGTTCTATCGTTTGTTCATTAACGTTGAGTTGACGTGAAGATAAGAACTCATTAATGTCAAAGGGCACGTAATCTTCAGCTGGAATTTCAACGTAGCCGTCGGCCTTTAGATACCTGTTTTTGATTTTAAACTTGCGTTCGCCACCATTCCTTGCATGTTCGATTCGCTGACCCTTATACATCTCCATGAACGTAAGCCATTTCACACCATCATACGAGTAGTTTGAATCATCAGTACGTCCTATATGGGCCAGTGTATTTGAGGGCATGAAGTGCATTTTATATATCATGAACGATAATGCAGCAATGGTAGAACAATCAAGCAGACAGTCAACTTTATGATCCCTAAGGAAGATGCCCCTGAATTTGAAGGATTGATTTAGAATATTAATGATCTTGTTCATGTGCCACAAGAAATACATCTCTTCATGATATCGTCCCATGTTAAATGTTTGTACCAACGCTCAAAATTCATCCTTTTTCACTGTCGGACACATTGATGTGTCTCTTAAAGGTAGCCTTATCCGAATGTATCTTGTAATTTATATATTTCGCGTAAGAGCGGTATGAAAGAATCCTTTGAAAGTTCACCTTGTAATACCCATGCACTTAGTAGTTTTTTCAGGGCACAGTATAAACATTAACGTGTCCTAAACTGGATATTGTGACAGTTGGTCATAGTTATTATCTTGTCCACTTCAGGGTTGGAAGATATGGAATGGACGGTAGGTCTGGCAAGCAGTTTGGTGTAAACAAACTGATTGTCAAACTTACCTCCATTATGAGCTGCAACTAGAATGTTAGATTTCTTGTGTTTTTCAGCAAATCTGAATATATAATTGAGAAAAAGATCGACAGGACACTTCTCATACTCTTCTGTTGCTTCCAAATTCAGCTTGAATATTTCAGTCCGAGCCGTACCGCAAGTCTCACATGGTGATGAATTGTCTATTTCCTTCTCCCCGCAGTTATTGCATACTAACA
>JABUQX010076048.1:5000-17500 GCA_015478945.1 Trachelipus rathkii
TATTATTATTATTGATTATATTATTATTATTATTATTTATTAATATTATTTATTATTTAATGTATCTATTATTCATGCTTTATTAATTTCATTATTTAGTAAATTTGAGTGTTGTATTTTGCAGCATTATTATCGAATTCATTTCTTTCACAATTAATTATTTATTATTGTAATTATTTATTATTTTATTAATTATTTATTTATTAATTAATTTTAATTATAATTATTAATTATTAACTATTAATTATTAATTATTATTATTAATTATCACTTATTAATTATTAGATTAATTAGTATAAAACTATTAATTAAATATTGATTATTATTATTAATTATTAATTATTAATTATTAATTGTTAATTATTAGTTATTAATTATTAATTATTAATTATTAATTATTAATTATTAAATATTAATTATTAATTATTAATAATTAATAATTAATTATTAATTATTTATTATTTATTATTTATTATTTATTATTTATTATTTATTATTTATTATTTAATTATTTATTATTAATGTATTTAATATTTTATTTTTATTAATAATATTTATTAATAAATTATTAAGTTATTAATTATTAATTATTAATTATTAAATTATTTAGGCTTTCAAATCTATAATTAGAATTTATAATTATTTATTAGTTTTATATTTATTTTTTTTATTCTTTTATTATTTATTATTTATTATTTATTATTTTTATTTATTATTTATATTTATTATTTATTATTTAATTATTTCTTATTTATTATTTATTATTATTCCTTATTATTTATTCTTTATATATTTATATTTATTTATTATTATTTTTTATTTTATCTATTTATTCTTTATTATTTACTCTTATTATTTAGTTATTATTTATTACTAGTTCATTATTATTAAATTTTATTATATTATTTATTATTATTATTTATTATTAATTATTTATTATTATTATTTATTATTTAATTATTTATTATTATTATTTATATTATTATTATTATTAATTTTTAATTTATATTTTATTATTATTATTTATTATTATTATTTATTATATTTACTTATTATTATTTATTATTATTATTTATTATTTATTTATTGATTATTATTTATTATTATTATTTATTCTTAATTATTTATTATTATTATTTATTATTTTATTTATTATTAATATTTATTATTATTATTTATTATTTATTATTTATTATTATTATTTATTTATTATTTATTATTATTATTTATTATTATTATTTATTATTATTATTTTATTATTTTATTTATTATTAATTTATTATTATATTATTTATTATTATTATTTATTATTATTTATTAATATTCATTATTTATTATTATTATTTATTATTATATTTATGTATTATTATTATTATTATGTATTTATTTACTTATTATTTATTATTATTAATTTATTATATATTTATTTATTATTATTTATTATTATTATTTATTTATTAATTATTTATTATTATTATTTATTATTAGTTATTTATTATTAATTATTTATTATTATTATTTTTATTATTATTTATTATTATTATTTTAATTTTATTATTTTATTTTATTAATTTATTAATTATTATTATTTATGATTGTATTATTTAACTTATTATTATTTATTATTAATTATTTATTATTAATTAGTTTATTATTATGTATTTATTATTATTATTTATTATTGATTATTTATTATTATTAATTTATTATTATGTATTTATTAATTATTATTTATTATTATTAATTTATTATTATGTATTTATTAATTATTATTTATTATTATTATTATTATATTATTTTAATTACTTCTTTATTATTATTATTTATTATTATTATTTATTATTAATTATTTATTATTATTATTTATTATTAATTATTTTATTATTTATTATTTATTATTATTAATTTAATTATTATTATTTATTATTATTAATTTATTTATATTATTTTTATTATTATTTTTATTATTATTTATTATTTATGATTTATTAGTTATTATTTATTATTATTATTTATTATTATTATTTATTATTATTATTTATTATTATTATTATTATTATTTATTTATTATTATATTTTATTATGTATTATTTAATTATTATTTTTATTACTTATTATTTAATGTATTATTATTTATTATTATTAATTATTATTATTATTTATTATTAGTTAGTTTTATTATTATTATTTATTATTATTATTTATTATTATTATTTATTTTATTATTTTATTATTATTATTTATTATTATTGATTTTATTAATTATTATTTATTATTATATTTATTATTAATTATTTATTATTATTATTTATTATTATTATTTATTAATAATATTTATTAATATTATTTATTAATATTATTATTAATAATTATCTATTAATATTATCTCTTATTATTATTTTTATTATTATTATTTATTTATTATTATTTATTATTATTATTTAATAATTATTATTTATTATTATTATTTATTATGTATTATTTTATTATTATTTTATTATTATTATTTATTATTATTATTTATTATTTATTATTTATTATTATTATTTATTATTATTTTTATTATTATTATTTATTATTATTATTTATATTTATGTATTTATATTTTTATGTATTTTTATTATTATTTATTTATTATTATTTTTATTATTATTTATTATTATTATTTATTATTATTTTTATATTATTATTTATTATTATTATTTATTATTTTATTTATTATTATTATTATTATATTATTTATTATTATTATTTTATTATTATTATTTATTATTATATTTTTATATTATTTATTATTATTATTTATTATTAATTATTATTATTGATTATTTATTATTATTATATTATTATTAATTATTTATTATTATTATTTATTATTATGAATTTTATTAATTATATTATTATTATTATTATTTATTATTTATTATTATATTTATTATTATTATTTATGTATTATTATTTATTATATTATTTATTATTATTATTTATTATTATTTTTATTATTATTATTTATTATTATTATTTATGTATTTATTCTTATTTAATATTTGTTTTTATTATTATTTGTATTATTATTATTTATTATTATTATTATTCTTATTATTTGATTATTATTATTTTATTATTATTATTTATTATTATTATTTATTATTATTATTATTATTATTATTTATTATTATTATTTATTATTATTATTTATATTAATTATTTATTATTATTATTGTATTATTATTATTTATTATTATTATTTATTATTATTATTTATTATTATTATTTATTATTATTATTTATTATTATTATTTATTATTATTATTTATTATTATTTTTATTATTATTATTTATTATTAATTATTTATTATTATTATTTATTATTATTATTTATGTATTATTATTTTAGTTATTATTATTTATTGATTTTTTGTTATTATTGTATTATTATTATTATTATTTAATTATTATTAATTTATTATTAATTATTTAATTATTAATATATGAATTATTGTTATTTATTTTTATTATTTATTTTATTTATTTTATTAATTATTATTTATTATTATTATTATTATTATTATTTATTATTAATAAATTTTATATATTATTATTTATTATCATTATTATTATTATTAGTTATTAATGTTTGGATGAAATTTTTTTTTATTATTATTATTACTATTATTTATTATCATTAATTCTTATTATTATATTAATTCTTATTATTTTAGCATTCTTATTTATTATCATTGAATTATGTATATTATTTATTAGTATTATTTATTATTATGTATTTATTATTATTATTTATTATTAATTATTTTATTCATTATTATTTTTTATTATATTTAATTATTATTATTCTATTATTATTATTTATTATTATTATTTATTATTATTATTTTATTATTATTGATTTATTATTATTATTTTATTAATATTATTTAATTATTATTATTTATTATTAATTATTTATTATTAATTATTTATTATTATTGATTTATTATTATTTTTATATTATGTATTATTTTATTATTATTTATTTATTATTATTAAATTTTTATTAATTATTATTTATTATTATTATTTATTATTATTATTTATTTATTATATTTATTATTATTATTTATTTATTATGTATTTATTCATCTTATTTACATATTATAATTTATATTATTATTTTATATTATTATATTTATATTATTATTTAGTTAATTATTATTTATTATGTATTATTTATTATTAATTATTTATTATTTATTTATTATTATATTTATTATTATTATTTAATTAATTATTATTTATTATTATATTTTTATTATTATTTATTATTAATTTATTTATTAATTTTATTTATTATTATTATTTATTTTATTATTTTATTTATTATTATTATTTATTTATTATTATTTATTATTATCATTTTTTCTAGGCTTCAGAATAATTCTTTTTCGTTTTAATATTTTGTTGCTATGATGCGTTATTTAAACTTTTATTATTATTATTTATTATGTATTATTTTTATTATTATTTATTTTATTATTATTATTTTATTATTATTATTTCTTATTATTTATTATTTTATATTTATTATTATTTGGTTTTATTATTTGATTATTTTATTTCTATTATTTATCATTATTGATTCATTATATGAATTTTTTATTATTAATTTATTATTATTATTTATTAATTCTTATTTATTATTTTATTTATTATTAATTATTTATTATTATTATTTATTTATTATTATTTATTATGTATTATTTAGTTATTATTATTTATTATTATTATTTATTAGTATTATTTATTATTATTATTTAATTATTAATTATTTATTATTATTATTATTATTATTATTTATATTATTATTTATTATTATTATATTTATTATTATTATTTATTATTATTATTTATTATTAAATTATTTATTATTATTATTTATTATTAGTTATTTTATTATTATTATTTATTAATTAATTATTTATTATATTATTTATTATTATTTTTATTATTATTATTTCTTATTATTATTTATTATTATTATTTATTATTTATTATTGTTTATATTATTTATTAATTAGTTATTTATTAATTATTATTTATTATTAATTTTTATTTATTATTATTTAATTATTATGTATTTATAATTAAATATTTATCATTATTATTTAATTATTACTTGTATTATTATTATTTATTATTATTAATTATTTTTATAATTAATTTATTTTTATTTATTATTATTATTTATTATTATTATTTATTATTAAATTATTTATTATTTTATTATTTATTATTATATTTATTAATTATTTATTTATTTATTATTATTTATTATTATTATTTATTATTATTAATTTAGTATCATTAACTCTGAATGCTTAACATCATTATTATTTATTATTATTATGGTTATTATTCTTTTTAATTATTATTTATTATGTATTATTTATTATTATTATTTATTTATTATTATTTTATTATTATTATTTAATTATTATATTTATTAAATAATTATTTATTATTATTATTTATTATTATTTTTATTATTATTATTTATTATTATTATTTATTAATATTATTATTATTATTATTTATTATTATTATTTATTATTATTATTTTATTATTATTTATTATTATTATTTATTATTATTATTTATTATTATGTATTTATTATTATTATTTTATTATTATGTATTATTATTATATTATTATTTTTTATTTTATTATATTATTTATTATTATATTTATTATTAATATTTATTATTATATTATTATTAATGTATTTAATTATTATTATTTATTATATTCATTTATTATTATTATTTTATGTATTATTATTTATTATTATTATTTATTATTAGTTATTTATTAATTATTATTTTATATTATTATTTATTATTATTATTTATTATTATTATTTATTATTATTATTTATTATTATTATTTATTAATTATTAATTTAATTATATTATTATTATTATTATTTATTAATTATATTTATTAATTATTTTTAATTATAATTATTTAATTATTATTATGTTATTATTATTATTTTATTATATTATTTATTATTATTATTTATTGTATTATTGATTTATTATTATTATTTATTATAGTTATTATTATTATTAATTCTTATTATTATTTATTATTATTATTTATTATTATTAATTTATTATTATTATTTATTATTATTATTAATTATTAGTATTTTATTATTTAGATTATTATTTATTATTATTATTTAATTATTATTAATTTTATTCTTATTATTATTATTATTATTTATTATATTATTTTATTATTAATTATTTATTATTATATATTTTATTATTATTATTTTATATTAATTATTTATTATTTCTATTTTCTTATTATTATTTATTATTATTATTATTGATTTTATTTATTATTATTATTTATTTATATTTATTCCTATTATTATGTAATTTATATTTTTTATTATTATTATTTGATAAACTTTCATTATTATGTATTATTATTTATTATTAATTAATTTTTTTATTATTCTAATTATTATTATTGTATTATTATTATTGTATTATATTAATTTATTTATTATTATTTTATTATTATTATGTTATTATTTATTATTTATTATTATTATTTATTATTATTATTTAATTATTATTATTATTTATTATTTATTATTATTATTATTTATGTATTATTATTATATGTATTATTTTATTATTATTATTTATGTATTATTATTTATTATTATTATTTATTAGTTATTATTATGTATTATTTATTATATTATTTATTTATTATTATTATTATTATTATTATTATTGAATTATTTATTATTATTTATTATTATTTGTTATTAATTTTGTATTATTTTATTATTAATTTATTATTATTTATTATTATTTGGTGTTTTTGTTGTTATTTGTTGTTATTGTGTTATTTGTTGTTATTTGTTGTATTTGTTTGTTATTGTTGTTATTGTTGTTATGTTGTTATTCTTATTGTTAATGGTATTATTTTTATTGTTTCATTGTTCTTGTTATTTGTTATTGTTATGCAATTGATGCCGTTATTGTTATTATTATTGTTATTATTATTGTTTATTATTATTGTTATTATTATTGTTATTATTATTATTGTTATTATTTATTGCTAGTAAATAATATTAATTATTATTATTATTATTTATTTACTATTGGTATTAAATATTTTTGGTTTTCGTGATATTGGTATTTTTTTTTTTTTTTTATTTTATTTACGATAATTTCATATTTTGGCACATAGTTTTTTGTAATGGTAAATTATTTTTTGACATATATATATAAGTATATATATATATATTATATATATATATATATATTTATATATAATATATATATATATATATATAATATATATATATATATATATATATATATATTATATATATATAATGTATATTATTATATTAGTATATATATATATATATATATATATATATATATATTATATTATATTATATATATATATATTAGGTCTTGTCAATTATTCACAAAGCAAATTTTTTCCTTAATATTTTATTAACTTTAAAAGCTCTATATTCAACTAATGCTATCTGTCCTGTACTATAAAAGAGAACCCTTTCCAATTTGATAATTTCTAACTTGGTCATAAGAGATTGGTTGCTAAGTTTAGGTGCATGTCCACTTGAGTATTTCACGATCCATCAGGGTCCATTACAATCTTTAATGATTAAGATGTTACTATCATTTGGTTTGCGTAAATCAATGTGTCTCTAACATCGTCTGGTTCAGAGAATATTTCGAGATTAAAAAGTAAGCCGCGGGTGTTGTAAAATCACATTAAATTTTGGGAAATTGCCTGGTCGGGATTTGTTGTTAAGGGGGGTAGTATTTAAAGTTTTGAATCGTTTTCAATGGCAACATGTGTGCAAAATGCACTGTGTAACGCTGAAGCGTTTGTTATGTATTAAAGATTTTGATTTTTTTAATAGAGCGTTTGTAATATATTATGCATTTATTTTGTTCGTCGGAAAACGGTTGCTTTAAAAATATATTAAATATTGCCTGTTAATAGACTAATTTCATTTTTGAGAATTTTTTTTAAGCATACTTGAATAATTGACACGAAATATATATATATATATATAATATATATATTATATATATATATATATATATATTATATATATATATATATATATATATTATATATATATATATAATATATAATATATATATATATATATATATATATATATATATTATATATATATATATTTAATAAAAAATATATATTATTATATATTATATATATACCGTATATATAGTATATAATATATATAATTATTTATTTGTGTCCGAAAAGAAATATATATTTTGATAAGAATATATATATTTATCTAAAGTAGTAGTTTGAACGAGCGAAAAATTACTCAATTTTATCCGCGCAAAATTTTGAAGTTTTACAAACTTGCCGCATTGCCCCGCTCGGTTCGGGTCCTTCTTTAAAAAATCGAGTTTTCAAAAATCGATGATTTTGCGACAACAGTTTTTTCGAATATAGTATATATAATATTATATATAATATTATAATATATATATATTTATATATATATATATATATATATATATATATATATATATAATATATATATATATATTAATATATATATATATATATGTATATGGATATTTTGTATTAGGTGATTTAATTTGTGACACTGAAAATAGGAGCTAAAATCCATAAAGCTAGCTCGTTTTTTAGAAAGCGGGAAAAAGAAATAAGACGTGACTTAACGGAATAAACGTTTGATTATTTGTGAAACAAAATGGCTAGCAAGCGAGGCTTTAATGTGAAACTCTGGCACTGGGTTTGGGTCTGCCGGGCAATAGACGCCGTAATGTTTTGGTAGAGGCGAACGCATGCAGCGAAGAGGGAAGCTATTAGAGAGAGAGAGAGAGAGAGAGAGAGAGAGAAGAGAGAGAGAGAGAGGGAGAGAGAGAGAGAGAGAGAGAGAAGAGAGAGAGAGAGAAGAGTGATAGAGGAGAGAAGAATACAAAAGAGAAAGAGATTCGATCTTCACAGATTTTGTACTGGAATTAAAAGATAGGCTGTGGAGATATCAAAATCTAGAACGAAGATTACAAATGGAAGCTGAGGGGATGAAAGAATTAAAGCAGAGACTAGGCAGAAGAGCGTAAAGCAAAATTTGAATCTGAAGAGCGAATATGCAAATGAAGCTTGACTGCTGAAGAACGTCCAGAAGGACAACACGATGAGAGTAGCAATAACAATCGCAAAGCCGGCTTCTCTCGTCAAATAACGCTTCTACAGATATAGACTTCCAAAAAACTGAAAGATTCTAACTTTGACGAGAAGAATTAATAATATAGAAGATTACTTGACACGGTTTGAAAAACAAGCAATGCGCAAAAATGCCATCCCGAAGGAAAAATATGCTAATCTGTTGGGGTTGGTGCCTAACTGGCAAGCTGTGAAAGTCTAACAACGAGCTCGAACTTGGTGGATGTCGCACCCAGCTAATGACGTCTTAAAGAAAGCTTTGTTGGTTCGTTATTTCTACTGGAGCGGGTACCCGCTCCAAGTTTTAAATCCATGTAATCCTACCGATGACGACAACGCCTATCGTATATATGAAGAAAGATTTTAGATGACCTTAAAGCAGTGGAAGTTGCTGCTGCTGACGTGGTGAAAAAATAGGAGGCGTCGAGGAGTTGATGAAATTCATAGGCAGTCGACAGTAGAACGAACTGTACCCAATGAGTTAGCTATGTGTTTAAAATAGTAGAGAACGAAAATAGAAATCGTCCTGAAATGGATCTGTAAGTTCAGAAAATTTAACTTAACAAGCTCATAAGTTAAGTTTTTTAGGCGCCGCGAGGAAGTCAAGCAAACAATTTAAAAGCAGAACCGGGAAATATTTTACAGATAAGTTTTAAACGAAGGAAGTCCACATACCAAACACGTCACTCTTCAAAAGAATACATGTGTCGACGAAACGTTGCCGCGAGGCAACGACAAAGAAAAGACATTAAACAAAAACTCTAATGAGCAAAGGAACGTGTCAATGTGCTACAATTGCAACGTAGAGGACACTAAACGCAAAAGATTGCGGTGTACTCACCATACAACGTGTGGGTAGATGGTTTTAATACTCTTAAATAATCGACAAAAGGAACGAGGGTAAGACCACAAGTGGCTTTCGCAGGATATTTCTGCCTGAGAAAAAGTCCTGTCAGTGACAGGTGAAGGAGCCACTCACTCCAGCAGACTTGTGCATGGTGGGGAGACCGATGACAACCCTCATCGCGTCTGCTTGTTGTCGACGGTAGTAGCTAACGGCCTATCGTGTCGCATGTACTCAGAGATATCCAGTTGTAAATGGTATAAGTTCTTCCGACAGAGGTTTGTTCCCTGAGACGGAAAATTATACAGGGGGGTTCGCTAAAAATGCGATTACTCGACATTACTGTTAAGGACATTTCCCACTGGCTGATGTAATGCTGCATACTCCGTTGTACGTGGGGAAGCGAACGGCGGTCAGTGATGCCCGGACGTCTTCCTAACGACTTTGATACTAACGGGCAGAATATTGAAGGGGGGCGTTACACTTCCAAATGAACTGATGATAAGTGGGATGGGACCGCAGAGTCCGGATGTCCATCGCACGAAGCAGGACGTAAGTTTTACTTCAGAAAAGAGTTGATTTCCCCACATCATACGAGAAGAGGTCGAAGACGAGCAATGGTGCGAATCACCTGCTCGCCAAGAAGCACCACCCCAGTTCAGTCGGAGAAGAAGAATGAGTTAGTGGAGATGAGAGTGCCATCGTTGAAATCATCGTTGTGAGCGGGTATTATCATGGTCGAGCATAGTGAAAGAATCTCCGTTAATAAGTTATTTAAATACAAACCCAGGGTCCTGAAGGTTAATTAGAGCGCGACTGTAAAAAACATTATTGCCAGATGGAAGAAATACTGAAGTATCTGTGGGCTACGTTTTAGAGAAACGTGGAAGATGCCTCAATGTAGCTGCTGCTTCTGCAGACGTATTTGACACGGAAGGCGTTCAAGATACAAGATCTCTTGTACGAGAGATACGAGACGAAGTGAAGAAAGAAAAACAGAGACAAAATCTCTCATTAACAAAGGTTACGGAGGTCCGTCAAAGAGGACCAGGGCAACATTTGATAGCTAAAGATTTACTATTTAAAGAGGTTATAGAAAACCAAATAGAAAATAATGTACCGATTGTACGTAAGGACTATAGGAACAAAGTATTGTGTAAAACATACGATGAAAAGAATTTAGAGATCACCAAGACTCGGGAAGAACATTAAGATGGGAAGAGGCAACAATATATTTAGCAAATGGTAAGTCCAAATGCTAATCAAAAGGAAAAAGATAGTTTATAAATAAAATGTATCAAACAAGTGTGACGAGAAGATATATTTACGAAATAAAATGCAGGATGGTAGAAGTCATCCAGAAAAAGAGATGTCAGTGATAGACACGTGGTTGTTGTTACTAAAGGAATAGTAGGAATATAAACATATCAGTTTTAATAAAAGCGCCCGCAACTTCACTGAAATTGAAGATACCTACAATGGTGGAAAAGTATTAGAAGAATCGTAACAAGATTAAAAAGAGACCGATATGTTTTTTGGAAAGCCCTTAATGAAAGATAAAAGCAATGATTAGTGTGGAACCATGTACCGAAATAGAAGCAGAGAATGTAAAAAACGAAACGATACGGTTTGTAGGAAAATATGTTTTTCAGAAATGATTATAAGAAGATGGCAAATGTCAAACAAGAAAAAGGATAGATATCAGTCCAAAGATTCATCTACAAATGATTATTACATTATTGAGATGGCATTACGGAACAGTTACATGCTGAGCGACCGGTTGGTCAGAGCGATGAGAACGGTTCTGGATGGAAGTAAATGACGTTGACTTTTTATATAGATGATATATAATACATTAAGGACCTGGCACAAAAAATTGGAACATGATATCGAATGTACTTACGAATTACGGAAAGAGGGATACACTGTGACGGCCGACGACGTGTGAATTTGCAGCGTCAAATGTTGAATTCCTTAGGGCACCACATTGGAAACGAGTTAAGGGTCTACAAGAAAATAACGTCGAAGAAGAATTGTAAAAGCAGAACCGACAGAATAAAAGCAAGTCAGATCGTTTCTTGGATTGACGTCATAACTACAGAGATTTTGTTCGCAAAATTACCTGCCTGAATTGCTGCGCCTCTCATAAAGATTTGACGCGAAGAAGGGAGAACCAACAAAAGGTCCGTTTTGTGAAAAGAAACACCACATGCTTTCGAAGAGCTGAAGAAGCAATTGAGTTTCTAAAACCAATTTTGAGGATGCTACGATTGGACAGAGTGCTTATTTACAGATGGACGCGTCGGATACCTCGTTGGGATACGTGCTCCTACAGGAGGAAGATAGTGTCTTACATAC
>JABUQX010076048.1:22500-35000 GCA_015478945.1 Trachelipus rathkii
AACTGCATCAAAGCCCTCAATCGCAACAACTGCATCAAAGCCCTCAATCGCAACAACTGCATCAAAGCCCTCAATCGCAACAACTGCATCAAAGCCCTCAATCGCAACAACTGCATCAAAGCCCTCAATCGCAACAACTGCATCAAAGCCCTCAATCGCAACAACTGCATCAAAGCCCTCAATCGCAACAACTGCATCAAAGCCCTCAATCGCAACAACTGCATCAAAGCCCTCAATCGCAACAACTGCATCAAAGCCCTCAATCGCAACAACTGCATCAAAGCCCTCAATCGCAACAACTGCATCAAAGCCCTCAATCGCAACAACTGCATCAAAGCCCTCAATCGCAACAACTGCATCAAAGCCCTCAATCGCAACAACTGCATCAAAGCCCTCAATCGCAACAACTGCATCAAAGCCCTCAATCGCAACAACTGCATCAAAGCCCTCAATCGCAACAACTGCATCAAAGCCCTCAATCGCAACAACTGCATCAAAGCCCTCAATCGCAACAACTGCATCAAAGCCCTCAATCGCAACAACTGCATCAAAGCCCTCAATCGCAACAACTGCATCAAAGCCCTCAATCGCAACAACTGCATCAAAGCCCTCAATCGCAACAACTGCATCAAAGCCCTCAATCGCAACAACTGCATCAAAGCCCTCAATCGCAACAACTGCATCAAAGCCCTCAATCGCAACAACTGCATCAAAGCCCTCAATCGCAACAACTGCATCAAAGCCCTCAATCGCAACAACTGCATCAAAGCCCTCAATCGCAACAACTGCATCAAAGCCCTCAATCGCAACAACTGCATCAAAGCCCTCAATCGCAACAACTGCATCAAAGCCCTCAATCGCAACAACTGCATCAAAGCCCTCAATCGCAACAACTGCATCAAAGCCCTCAATCGCAACAACTGCATCAAAGCCCTCAATCGCAACAACTGCATCAAAGCCCTCAATCGCAACAACTGCATCAAAGCCCTCAATCGCAACAACTGCATCAAAGCCCTCAATCGCAACAACTGCATCAAAGCCCTCAATCGCAACAACTGCATCAAAGCCCTCAATCGCAACAACTGCATCAAAGCCCTCAATCGCAACAACTGCATCAAAGCCCTCAATCGCAACAACTGCATCAAAGCCCTCAATCGCAACAACTGCATCAAAGCCCTCAATCGCAACAACTGCATCAAAGCCCTCAATCGCAACAACTGCATCAAAGCCCTCAATCGCAACAACTGCATCAAAGCCCTCAATCGCAACAACTGCATCAAAGCCCTCAATCGCAACAACTGCATCAAAGCCCTCAATCGCAACAACTGCATCAAAGCCCTCAATCGCAACAACTGCATCAAAGCCCTCAATCGCAACAACTGCATCAAAGCCCTCAATCGCAACAACTGCATCAAAGCCCTCAATCGCAACAACTGCATCAAAGCCCTCAATCGCAACAACTGCATCAAAGCCCTCAATCGCAACAACTGCATCAAAGCCCTCAATCGCAACAACTGCATCAAAGCCCTCAATCGCAACAACTGCATCAAAGCCCTCAATCGCAACAACTGCATCAAAGCCCTCAATCGCAACAACTGCATCAAAGCCCTCAATCGCAACAACTGCATCAAAGCCCTCAATCGCAACAACTGCATCAAAGCCCTCAATCGCAACAACTGCATCAAAGCCCTCAATCGCAACAACTGCATCAAAGCCCTCAATCGCAACAACTGCATCAAAGCCCTCAATCGCAACAACTGCATCAAAGCCCTCAATCGCAACAACTGCATCAAAGCCCTCAATCGCAACAACTGCATCAAAGCCCTCAATCGCAACAACTGCATCAAAGCCCTCAATCGCAACAACTGCATCAAAGCCCTCAATCGCAACAACTGCATCAAAGCCCTCAATCGCAACAACTGCATCAAAGCCCTCAATCGCAACAACTGCATCAAAGCCCTCAATCGCAACAACTGCATCAAAGCCCTCAATCGCAACAACTGCATCAAAGCCCTCAATCGCAACAACTGCATCAAAGCCCTCAATCGCAACAACTGCATCAAAGCCCTCAATCGCAACAACTGCATCAAAGCCCTCAATCGCAACAACTGCATCAAAGCCCTCAATCGCAACAACTGCATCAAAGCCCTCAATCGCAACAACTGCATCAAAGCCCTCAATCGCAACAACTGCATCAAAGCCCTCAATCGCAACAACTGCATCAAAGCCCTCAATCGCAACAACTGCATCAAAGCCCTCAATCGCAACAACTGCATCAAAGCCCTCAATCGCAACAACTGCATCAAAGCCCTCAATCGCAACAACTGCATCAAAGCCCTCAATCGCAACAACTGCATCAAAGCCCTCAATCGCAACAACTGCATCAAAGCCCTCAATCGCAACAACTGCATCAAAGCCCTCAATCGCAACAACTGCATCAAAGCCCTCAATCGCAACAACTGCATCAAAGCCCTCAATCGCAACAACTGCATCAAAGCCCTCAATCGCAACAACTGCATCAAAGCCCTCAATCGCAACAACTGCATCAAAGCCCTCAATCGCAACAACTGCATCAAAGCCCTCAATCGCAACAACTGCATCAAAGCCCTCAACTACAACAGCTGAACCAAAGCCCTCAACAACTGCATCAAAGCCCTCAACCGCAACAACTGCATCAAAGCCCTCAACCGCAACAACTGCATCAAAGCCCTCAATCGCAACAACTGCATCAAAGCCCTCAATCGCAACAACTAGATCAAAAAGACCTACCACAACAACTATATCAAAGATCTCCATAGAAATTTCGGCATCAAAAATTGGCAGTGTTACAACAGCTTTAAATTTCTCCACAGCAAAAACTGCAATATAGTTTTCCACGACAATTGCATCATAGCCCTCATCTGCCCAACAACTGCATCAAACCCCTCAACCACAACAACTGCACCAAACTCCTCAACCGCAACAACTGCACCAAAGCCATCAACCGCAGTAACTGCATCAAAGCCCTTTTTTGCAACAGCCGTATCAAAGATTGCCATAAGAGATAATCACCATATTTGCTGATTCAACTACGCAAATCACCAAAGTTAGAAGTGATTCATAGATCGATAAAGCAACAGCTTAATCAAAGACTTTAACCGCAACAACTATATCAAAGATCGCCAAAGACAGTTTTGCATCAAAATTTGGAAGGGTTACAACAGCTTCAAATTCTCCACAGCAAATACTGCAACAAAGTTTGCCCCATCAACAACTGTACCAAAGCTCTCAACCACAACAACTGCCCCAAAGCCCTCAATCTCAACAACTGCATCAAAGCTCTTATTTGCAACAGCCGTGTCAAAGATCGCCACAGAGCTAATCATCATATTCGCTGATTCAACAACGTAAATCACCAATGTTAGAAGTGATTCAAAAACCGCCAAAGCAACAGCATAATAAAAGAACTCATCCGCAACAAATATATCAAAGATCGCCATAGAAATTGTTGCATCAAAAATTGGCAGTGTTACAAGAGCTTCAAATTTTCCACAGCAAAAACTGCAACAAAGTTTGCCACATCAGCAACTGCATCAAAGACCTCAATCACAACAGTTGTGTCAAAGATCGCCGAAGAAACAACTACCATATTCGCTGTTGCAACTGCTTCAAAAATTGCCAATTTTTTAGAACTACTTCAAAGATCGCCACAGCAATAGCTGCATCAAAGATCACCACAGCGACAGCTGTGTAAGAGATCGGCACAACATCAACTGCACCAAAGAACACAGCGGTAACAGTATTATAAAAAAACATCAATATCCTCTACGAAATCCAAACAATAATTTTTAACAGAATGGTAATGCTTTTAGTTCAACGACCCGCATTAATCCGTTCCCAAACCAAAGTCTGCAAAGAAAACGAAAACTCTAGCTAGTTTTTCAATTATCCTTTCCAAGATAAAGCTTCAAAAGACATGAAAGATTATGTAGGTTATCTGGACATAGTAGATGATAGAGATAATCAAGAAAATCTGACCAATCTAGACAAAGTGGAAATTGATAATCGAGAAAATAACCAATCAAGATAACCAAAGAAATCTGGACAAAGTGGATGACGAAAATAATTATATTCAAGAACCTTTTAGTAATCTTCATGATAATGAAAAATATCAGTTTTGAATCCGAATAAAAATGGATGGTAAGGAAAAATGGATCTTAAGGATAATCAAGGAAATTAGGCCAATATGGACAAAGTGGATGATGAAGATAATATTCAAAAACATCATTTCAAACTGCCTGATACTGAAGATATCAGTTGTATTCAATAAATATGAAAGATAAGGGTTAGGATGATTCGTCAGCCATAACAAAGAGTATAAGGAAAAAAAAGATTATCAGAATACCTCGCTTAATCATTATAATCAGGTTAGTCGGATAAATGTCAAAATATTATTATTATTATTATTATTATTATATTATTATTATTATTATTATTATTCATTATTATATTGTTATATTATTATTATTATTATTATTATTATTATTATTATTATTATTATTATTATTATTATTATTATTATTATTATTATTATTATTATTATTATTATAATTTTATAATATAATTTTATTAACTTTATTTTATAATTCATTATATAATTTTTTAATTTTATTATATTATTATTTTACAATTTTATAATTTTATAATTTTATAATTTTATAACTTTATAACTTTATAACTTTATAATTTTATTATTTTATTAGTTTATAATTTTATAATTTTATAATTTTATAATTTTGTAATTTTATAATTTTGTAATTTTATAATTTTTTAAATTTTGTAATTTATAATTTTATAATAATTTTAAAATGTTTAAAGATTTAAAAATTATAATTTTAAAATTTTAAAATTTTAAAATATTAAAATTTTTAAATTTTAACATTAACATTTTATAATTTTATAATTTTATAATTTAAAAATATAAAAATTATTTTATTATTTTATTTTATTTGATTATTTTTTTATTATTTTTATTTTATTTTAGTATTATTATTTTATTATTTATATATTTCATTATTTTATCATTATTTTTTATTATTTACATTATTTCATTATTTATTTATTATTATTATTATTATTTATTATTATTATTATTTATTGTATTTATTATAAATATTATTACTAATTAATATTATTATTAGATTATTATTAAAAATATTAGTAATTTATTATTATTATTATTAATTATTATTATTATTATTATTATTATTATTATTATTATTATTATTATTATTATTATTATTATTATTATTATTATTATTATTATTATTATTATTATTATTATTAATTATATTATTATTTTATTATTTTTTTTATTATTATTATTATTATTATTATTATTATTATTATTATTATTATTATTATTATTATTATTATTATTATTATTATTATTATTATTTATTATTATTATTATTATTTATTTTTAATTAATTATTATTTTTATCAATTTTTTTAATTCATATCATCACCCACCTTCTTTCTCCAAGAATGGGTGTAAGGTGCGCAACATGCACCGGAAACAGAAAAGTAGTAGAAGAATATGACGCAGAAGAAAAGAAGCCAGCCTTACCGCCCTTTTATACTCTTTTAGTGAGAACTCGTCATAGTTAAAAATCCACCCTAGATCTTCACAGTGACTCGCAACGGACCGACCTCCACTATGGCATCCTCATCAGTTGCGGGTTCATCCCTTGTTCAGGTGGGTCACAACCATACACCTTCACACAAACCCGGCACTCACTTCTATACGCACCTTCTCTAGCCTCTGCAAACTACCATTTCTCTCTTCAGGCGGGGGCATTCAATTTACATAAGCTCAATCCACCTCTTTTCTTCGGTCTCCCAAGCCACAACCATATATATCCGCTAACCAACGCTATCATACTATTTTCCACATGACAAAACCTCTGCAACGGTATTTCATTTTCTTCTCATTTCACCATTATTTCACGCCACAAACCTCTCTAAATAAGTTCATTCCTCAATTTTATCAATTCTTCCTCACACTAACACTCCCCTAAGATGTCCATCTGAACACACCTTGGCTTTAGATCTATACCTCTTATTTCCAGACCATAGTCTAACTACTATAACATTAACCAGGTAACAATATACCTTCATGTAAGACCCTAGCGCACTCTAGACTTAGTTCCCTTTACATCCACCAACGAATTTAATTGCACAGCCACCTTCCTGCCATTCGTACCTTTCCTCACTTAGTTTGCATTCATTCATCTCTTATCGTTCCAACATTATCTAAATATTTAAACTTCAGACTTTTTCCAGCGATCACATCTACATAACTTCACACTTTAAACCCCTCCTTTTACACAGCTTGCTAAATCTCTCTCTACCAATCCTCTCAAACACTCCTCAGATTCACCAATCGCAAAACAAATCATCCAATGATAATAGTAGGAAACCTCACTCTCTTCCTTCTCCATCATTCTAACACCATCTCCTTCCAAACCCACCTCTAATTCTTTCATAACCCCAATCCATTATATATAAATTGAATAACCAAAAAGACAACACATCCCTGCATCACTCTGCTATTAATATCTAAATAGTGATGGGACGATTATGAATTTTTGCCGATGACGATGACGATGACGATTATAGTAAATTTTTTGACGATGATGATGACGATTGACCGATTGACCGATGAACGTATTTAAAAAAAAAAATATATTTAAAAAATTTTTTTCTTCTCTCTCTCTCCTTCTCTCTCTCTCTCTCTCTCTTATATATATATATATATATATATATATATTATATAATATATATATAATATATATATATATATAATATATAATATATATATATATATATATATATCATATAAAATAATAAATATATATATAATATAATAATAATAATAAAATAATATAATAATAATAATAATAATATAATAATATAATAAATAATAATAATATAATAATAATAATAATAATAAAAATAATAATAATAAATATATAATAATAATAATATAATATTAATAATTATGAATAATAATAAAGTATTTATTAATGGGAATGAGGAGACATGTTTGTGGTCCGTTACGATTTCTTAGGTCAGTGGTTGTTCTTCATAATATGTATAAAAATATTTAGACCCATGGACTTATATGGAGGTTTCCAACTTTGCCAGAATGATAGCAAATCGGTACCGTAGCTTAAGGAAATAATGATGAATGTATAAATATTTAAAAGATAAGAGGGAGCTGTAATCGTTGAATGGGATCTAGCAGAGCTCATTCCTTCTTCAAACTAAATCTTTCTCTCCAACATAATCCATGTTCGATCGTGCTTGTTCTCTGACAATTCAGGCTGAGACAGTGCGTATCGGGGGGGTGGAAAAAATCTCGTTCTCCAATCACTCTCGCCAATTTTTCATTCAGCTAGAAATCGTTGCAGCTGATCTCTTCGACGAGCAAAGCAGGCTTTCATCAAAAGAAAGTGCCCTAACTTCCTTGGTTATCCTACTGACAAATCTTTTCTGGCATCTTGCCAAAAACATCTCTAGCAACTTCTGTAAATCTCCTTTCTCTCTGATGGTTCTGTTGCTAATCTCCAACTGAAAAGGCCATCTCTTCGGCCCCCTATTTTCCCACTAAACTCAACCCTAGCAAGATGCTCCAACCTCCTTCTCTCCTTTTCTCTCAGGTGTCTATGTCTTTGCTTGTGATTACATTTGATTTCGGGTGCATAGGCCCTTGAAATCTATGAAGGATAGGAAGACGCAGGTGGCCCAGATGGCATTCCTTCCCAAGTTTGAGGAGTGTGCTTCCGTGGCCATCCCCGCCCCTGTTCAAACCTATACTCCCTATGTTCTTCATTACTAGCACTTTCCCTCAGTGTTGGAAGCTGGTACATGTCCAACCTGTTCCGAAAAATGGAACCGCTCTGATCCTTCTAACTATCTTGCTATAGCTCTCACTTTGTATTCTCATCTAAGATCGTTTGAAACCTGTCTCAACTCTGACTTCTTAGATTATCTGGAAACTCATTCTTTTCTTTCCAATAGTCAGTACGGCTTTCAGCGTTCGAGGTTCTTCTGGCGATATACTTTCGCTATCTAACCGATTTAATGTTTTTCAGCTCTTTAGGAACTACGAAGGAGATTGCCGTGGTGGCGCTTAACATATCCAAAGAATTTTGACCGGGTATAACGTGTATCACTGCTCTCTAAGTTCCCTTTCTTCAGGTTTCCTCTTTCTCTTTGCTTAATAATGTCTAGCTTTCTTTCAAATCTCTCCATATCGGCTGTTGCTGTATGGGCAACAGCTTCTTCCTTCTCTGTCAATAGTGAGTGTTCCTCAGGGTTCCTGTCTTAATCTCATACTTTATTCCTACTTTTTTCATTAATGATCTTCTCACCTGCCACCATCTAACTCTTATCCACTCATATGCCGATGAATCGACCCTTCATTCTTCAACTCATTTTTCTGCTTCCTCTTTCACTTCTAGATTGACTCTTGAATTCATTTTTCTGTTTTATTCTTGCTGATGTGGAGAGAATTTCTTCAGTAAGATTCGCCTCAACGTTGTGAAATTCACTCTTTTAAAACTCAACTTCTACAAATCTCCTCTAAAGAGCATTCAACAACTTTCCTATCTCTTCGACGGTTCTCTCCGTCTCTCCTTGACAATATAAACATCCTTGACCCTTAAACATATACCAAGTGAAAATGTCTGGATCCAACATCTCACAACGGTTGCTAGGCGGCCTCAAAGAAACTGGGGTTTCTGTTTAGACTGCGAGACTGTTTTTTCCGCTTCTCAGTTGCTCCAGCTATAGAAGGGTCTCATCCGCCTTTGCTGGAGGATGCTTTCATAATCTGGGGGGGGGGCTCGGTTCACCCTATTCTTTGGGATAGTCAAGGAAAAATCTAAAGGACTTATAAACTTTTCTGTTGGTGCTTTATCCTAATTCTATACGGCACCCAGCGGCAAGTGCCCGATGGAACTATCATTTGCGTACCACCACTTTACGACGCCCCCTCGTAGCACAAGGATTGCTGTATCTGTGTTGATGATTTGTGTTGATATTGGTAATCCAGGCTAGTTCGCTGTGGTGGCTTCCTTCTTCCGCACCTCTTTCGTGTGGATTCTCTCATCTTCTGCATGTCTCTGCTGTATTTACCTCCCTCACTTTAAGCCTGCGTCCTGTGCTCATCTGCGTAATTTGTGCTAGAGGTGAACTTTTGAGCGTACTACACCCCTCCCTTGCACATAGGGCTCTCTGACTGGTGAACTGGTCGGGACAGCTTGTAAAAAAACAAAAAAATCCTTAGGTGGGCAGATTTGTGGCAAATGAACTAAATCTCCTAATCACCCCATCCAAAACATCATTTAAATTATCCCAGAAAATCGCAACTCTTCAACCATTACCCCTCAGATGGACCAAATGTCGCAACCACACATACTTTTACCTATTCAAATTTAAATTTAACTTTTAGAAATTCTAGCACTCACACAACAAAATCTACCAATAGCTCTTCTCTACCACAAGTCGCTCATCAGAATTACAATTCTTTCTATCCCTCTCATTCTTTAAAACACAATCACAAACCATTTCACACCACACCACTCATTTTCACAGTTTCCTTCCATCTTTGTTTCAAAGTCATAGCTAGCAAATCAATGTTGCCCTTTCTAAATTGCATCCATCACCGTCTCTCATGTTCCTCCTCAACATTTATTCCTCTGGACATTCCATGTATCCATACGATTCATTCATTTTTGCCGAAAAATAGAACGCCGCTTACGGCGATCACGACTCTTCTCTGAGCTTTGCATTAGCATTCCTGGCAAAAGATAAGTGGTAGTGGGCAGCCAACCCAACTACCACTACACTTATATGTAACCGGAACTGAATGCTTACCAATTTCCGAATTTGTGTAATAAACTATCATGTTTCATACAAAGTTACTTTGCTTAACAAACAATTGGAATCAGCCGTTTTGAATGGAGCACGTGTTTTGGAATAAACAGAAAATAAAAATGGTTTATTTACAAATAATTGATCAACTTATTGTGAATGGGTTTATCGATTTGGAAGAATTTAGATTTAAATCTAATTTTATTGAATAATCATTCATCAAACCAAACGGACCTACCACGCCGCAATCATTGGTTTGTTTACATTTTTTTCGCAAGAACGTGCTTTAAATTCGGCAATGCAGGAAATGAAACAACCTTACAGAATTAAGGAACTTCCTTTACGTTTGGTGAGCATTTTTTTTTTTCGTTTTTTGCTGTCGATGTTTGACAAAAATTGAACGCAAACGCTGTTTGATAACGTTCGTAAGCACAAATGCAGAAACGAAAACGGCTTTAAATATTTTTATAGGTATGAAGTTTTTTTTATTTAAAATAAAGTTTTCTTTTGAATTTTTTCAAAAAACCGTTATCGTTCTTTGTCATTTGTGCTTACCTGGGATAAGAAATGCTCACCTCAGTTTTTAGGACCGAATTTCGTTGCATAAACGAACGCTTGCTTACAAACATTTGGCATTGGCTGTTGTGATTTGTGTACGTGTTTATGGAATAAACACAAATAAAAAATACCAAAATTATTTTTATTACTTTGAAATATTGTATCTAGTTAAGAGAATCTCTTACAAATTGATAATAAATGTTTTGAATTAAAAACAATAGTAGCGAAACCTTTTAATGCCTACTGGAAAATGTAAATGGAATATTTTTTTGAATAAACATAAACATAAAAAAATTATTAATGTTATATTATTTACTATTCCTTAAAGAAACTATTTTAATTTTATAATATATCTGGCACACCCAAAGTATGAAATAAAAAGACTAAGGTATTGGTTGTACAGGAATGCAATCTGAGTTGCCTAGCAGTAAACTAAATGTTCTATCTTATTACTGTGTATTTTATTATATTATATGTATTATATGTCGCAGCCACACATACTTTTACCTATTCAAACAAATTAACTTTTAGCATTTATAGCAACTCACAACACCACAAAATCTACCATAGCTCTCTACAACAAGTCGCTCATCAGAATTGCAAATCTTCTATCCCCCCTCTCCATCTTCTTAAACACCAACACAAACACATTTCAACACCACACCACTCATTTTCTCACCTTTTCCTTCCATCTTTGTTTCAGCCACAGCGAGCAAATTCAAATTTGCCCTTTCTAAATGCATACATCACCTCTCTCCTGTTCTCTCAACATTTATTCCTCTGACATTCCCTGTATCCCATCACGATCATCATTTTCGCCGAAAGATAGAAAGCCGCTTACGGCGATCAACAACCTTCTCTGAGCTATGCATTAGCATTCCTGGCCAAAGATAAGTTAGTGGGCAACCAACCCAACTACCACCATCAGTTAGTTGCTTCCACGACACGCAGGACTACTGATGGTCGGCAATTTTTCTTCTCCCACACATAGGGATAATAAGGGATAGGGATCGTCTGTAAGACTGTTGCTAAGAAAGTGGTGTGGATTAAGTATTGTATATGAAATGTGGTAAAGGATGGTGTCTCAAAGAATGTTGTCTGCGAGGATGAAGTTGCGATATAAACCGCAAGAACAGAAAGGGAAACCATTAGGCACTGGATGTCATGTCTCGGAATAATATATATATATAATATATATATATATATAATATATATATCTATTATATATTATGATATATATATTATAATATATATATATATATATTATATTATTATTATATATATATATATATATATTATTGAGTTTTAGATATTATCCAAAATTCTTAATATCTTGTTGAATTAATCGCAAGATATATCGGCAAAATTGCCGATGACGAATGAACGATGAACGATCGACGATTGGAAAAAAAATATGCCGAATTTTTTGCCCGATTACGATGAACGGATGAACGATTAATCGTCCATCAAATATTAAACCAATCACTTTCGACTCTATCTATTCTTACAACACGCTTCACTATCATTATACATACTTTTGATTCCATTTAAAAGCTACCACGAACATCATATATGAACTAACACCTGCCACAGATCTTCCTTATTAATCCTATCAACTTCCTGTTGGCAAATCATAAAACCTAAAATACAATTTATTCTTCTCCTCCGTCTTTCCCAATCATTTGTTTCAATGTAAAGATTTGATCCACATATCCTCTACCACTTCTAAACGCACCTTGTTCTTCACCAATAAGTAAATAACTCGAAAGAGTCTTTCGACCAAAAAAAAAAATACCAGCATATATCTTCCTACAACACTGATAAACAAATTCCCCTATAATACCTACAGTTACTTTATCACTTACCCTTATATAAGAGTATATTATTCTCTCCTCCAAATCCCTTCGGAACTATACCCTCCATAAAGCTTTTGTTTAACAACTTCCAAATCCAATCAATCATATCTCCGCCTATATACTCTTATGGACTTGACGAAATTTTTTATTCTTTCATTCCTCTCA
>JABUQX010076048.1:40000-50000 GCA_015478945.1 Trachelipus rathkii
TATTTATGGGATATATAAAAAAAATTGTTTTTTCATTTAAATTTTTTACTGCCTAATATACATATTTATTTCCATGTTAATTTAAATAATTTCTAATAATATTATTAATATACATATATTAATATATAATATTATAATATATATATAATTATATATAATTATATATATAATATATATATATATATATATATATATATACTATATATATATATATAAATATATATATATATATTAATATATATGGGCGTCGTCAGGGGGTGCAGGTGCTTAGAAGTGTTTATTTCTTGCGATACAGAGAGTTTTGGAGTACACTCTTACATCATATGCTTCATTTCCTACGTACTAAAGGGAACAAGCTATAATATATCAAAAGGAAGGTCAGTTTGTGTAATTTTTCTATACTCTTTTAACGTTCAGTTAAAATTGGTAGTATCGTTAATTCGCTATACTAGATCCAAGACTTCTTAATTAGGCCTCGCCTACTTTTGCATAATATATATACTATTATATATTATCTTATATATATATAATACTTAATATTAATATATATTATATAAATAATATATATATAGTAATATATATATATATAGGCCAGCCTACTAGAAGAGCCCCAATCCATATCTCAAAAACTACAATAGCTACCAGGAAAAGGAATACATTGTTTGGAATCTGGTAAAATTTAGTGAGGAAAATGTTTAAAAAATAATAATAATAATCTAAAAAACTGCAATAGCTACAAGGAAAGGAATACATTTTTGGATCCTTGTAAATTTTAGTTAGGAAATGTAAAAAAAAATAAAGGAAAAATCCTATTTTTTTAAGGAGCATCGAGCGGCGGGGGACAGAGTATAATTATATACATATATATATATATATATATATATATATATATATATATATTATTATATATAATATATTAATATATTATATATATATAATATAATATATAATACACAATATATAAATTATTTGTAAAGGTATTACACGGCAATGTAGGGGGGCCGAGCCGACGGGAACACAGGGGGACGTTTTCTTATACCCGTAGGGGAGGGTGGAAGAAACCCGCGACACATAAATACCAAAGAGCGGGGGTTCGGCCTCCCCGGAGAGGGGAAAATAGTCCTACCCCGTAGTTCCCGAAGGCCGAGAGACCCCGACTCCTGCCATCGTGGCGGTTATACCCTTGGGGTTATTCTTTAGTTAAAAAAAAAAATTTTTTTAACATACACAAATAAGTCTATTTATTTTATAACGAGTACCAGAATAAAAGGTCCTAAATAGGCTTTCTCCTCATATTACTATTATTATTAATAATTTTTTTATATTAATTTTCTTGACTAAAATTTTATGAGGATTCCAAAAATGTAATTTGTTTTTCTGTAATGCTACCGTAAGTTTTTGAGATATGACTTTTTTTTCCTTAACTAAAATTTCCAGCATTCCAACAATGTATTTCTTTGCCCGGTAGCTGGTTGTAGTTTTTTAGATATGGATTGTGGCTCTTCTAGAAGCAAAACCATTTATATATATAACATATATATATATTATATAATATATAATATATTATTATAATATATAGATATATATAATATATATATTATATATATATATAATATATTATATCTATCATATATATATATATATATGTGATATAAAGATGAAATTTTGCCGATGACGATGACGATGACGATTAAGAAAAAATATTTTGACAATGACGATGACGATGACGATTATTGAAAAAAAAAAACTTTAAAATTTCTCTCCTCTCTATCTCTCTCTCTCTCTAATCTATATATATATATAATTAATTAAATATATATATAATATAATATAATATATATATATATTATATATATATATATATATATATATATATATATATATATATAATATATATATTATATATATATATATATATATATATTCATATTATATATATTATATATATATATATATATATATATAATATATATAATAATATATATTATATATAATATATATATTATATATATTTAATATAATATTAAATGTGTAAACAGGGGGGTCAGGGGGTTCAACCTCCCAATTATTTTAGCGATCAAATTTTTGATTCCTTAAGATTTAATAAAATAATAATTAATAATGAATAATAATAATTAAAATAATAATAATAATAAAAATAATAATATAATAATAAATAATACAATAATAACAATAAATAACAATATAATAGTCATATGCATTCAAGAATTTAACGATGACTTTTTGCAACCATATCAATAATAGGAATTCCCTAATTTGTTAAATCAATGGAAAATGAAAAGCATTTATTAATGGAAATGAGGAGACATGTTTTGTGGTCCGTAACCAATTTTTCGTAGGTCAAGTCGGCTGTTCCCAACCATGTATAAAAATATTTAGACCAGGGACTTAAAAATGTAAGGTTTCAGTTTGCAGAATGATAGCAAATTGGCTATCCTCAACTATAAGAATAATGAGGATGTTAAAGATAAAGATGTTAATAAAGATAAGGAGGAAGCTGAATCGTTGATGGATGAGCAGGTTCATTCCTCATCAGCTAAAATTTTTCTTTCCTCAAATTCATTCCGTCTAAACTAAATTTTCTTTCCTCATTCATTCGTCTAAACTAAATTTTTCTCTCCACAAAGTCCATGGTTCGATCGTGCTAGTTCTCTGGCCATTCAGGCTAGAAGCAGTGCGTATCGGGGGAAAAATTCTCGTTTCCCTATCACTCTCGCTAATTTTCATTCAGCTAGAAATCGTGTTGCAGGAACTCTTACGGCGAGCCAAAGTGGCCCTTTTTCATCAAAGGAAAAGTGCTCTAACATCCTTGTTTCTCCTACTGAAAAATCTTCCTGAGCAACTTCTGTAAATCTGCCTTCCTCCTCTTATTCGATCTGATCATTGTGTTCGCTAATTCTCCAACGAAAAGGCTCTAGTCTCTTCGGCCCCTCGCTCAACTATTTTCTCTGTCTCAATTCTAGCACTTTCCTCCTCAGTGTTGGAAGCTCTCACATGTCCAACTAATTCCGAAAAAACGGAAGCGCTCGGAATCTTCCTAACTATCGCGCTATAGCTCTCCTTTGTATTCTATCTAAGATCTTTGAAACCCTTCTCAACTCATTCTTAGATCATCTGGAAACTCATTAACTATCGCCAGTACGGCTCTCGTTGCCCGAAGTCTACTGGCGATATACTTTCCTATATAACCGATTTATGGTTTTTTCGCTCTTAGGAACTACTGGAGACTTGCGGTGTGGCGCTTGACATATCCAAAGCATCTGACCGAGTAGGCACGCGTCACTGCTCCTCCAAGCTCCCTCCTTTGGGTTTCCTCCTTCTCTTATGTCTAGCTTTCTTTTACTTTTCCTCAAATCGCTCTATCGGCTGTTGTTGATGGGCGGGGCGACTTCTCTTCTTTTCTAGTCAATAGTGGTGTTCTCAGGTTCTGTCTTATCTCCTACTGTTATTCCTACTTTTCCAATTATGATCTTCTCACGCTGCACCCTCTAACTCTATCCATTCGTATCCGATAACTCGACCCTTCATTCTCTTTAACTCGTCATCAATTCTACTAACCCACTTTTACTCTAGAATTGCTCTCGTCTTCATCTTTCGATTTTTATTCTCGCTGATGCAAATAAAAATAACTTGAGAAATTTCAATTCTTAAAAAACCCACTTTTACAAATCTCCTCTCCAAAATATCCTTCTAAACTTTCCTAATCTCTTTCGACGGTTCTGTCGTCTCTCCTGTTGACAATATAAACATCCTTGGCCTTAACATGAAACAAATAAATGTCTTGGAAACCTCACTCCAACGGTTACGGGCGGCCTCAAAGACCTGGAAGTTCTGTTTAGACTGTGAAGACTTTCCTAATTTTCTCAGTTGCTCCGCTATACAACGGTCTCATCCGCCCATGTAATGGAGTACTGCTCTTCATATCTGGGGGGCTGTGGTTTCACCCGGCTTTTGGACAGGGTGAGTCAACGACAAAAAGGGCTTAAACCTGTTCTGTACATTCAAGTTCACTCTGACCCTCTATCTTTGCGCGTGATGTTGGGTGCTTTATCTCTATACTATAGGTACTTCGCAGCGGCAAGTGCTCGAGGATACTTATCAACTTATCGCGTACGCACCACTATTACGACGCCTTCGAGCACAATAGGTGCGTATCTGCGCACGAGTATTGTGGTGCATTTGTAACTCCAGGCTAGTTTGCTGATCGTGCTTCCTTCTTTCCCACCACCTCTGTTTGTGGAATTCTCTTCCATCTTCTGTATTTCCTATTGAATTTAATCTCCTCACTTTTAAAAGTTTTACGGAGCTTGCGTCTGTGCTCATTGCGTAATTTGCGCTAGAGAGGTGAACTTTTGAGCTTACTACACCCCCCTCCTTGAATAGGGCCTCGCCCGTGAGGTGGTGGTAACAACTGTAAAAAAAAATCCTTGAAAGGGCAGATATGTTGAACTGAATCTCCTATTCCACCCATCCAAAACATCATTCAGATTATCCCAGAAAATCGTACTCTTCTCACATTACCCCAAGATGGATCATTATGCGCAACCACACAAAATTTGGACACTTTTCAAACTTAAATTAACTTTAGACTTTCTATAACTCACACACCAAATCTACCAATAGCTCTCTATCACAATTCACTCATCAGAAATTGCAAAATCCTTCTATCCCCCCTCATTCCTTTCCACAGCAAACACAAACACAATTCACACAACACCACTCATTTTCACCGTTTTCCTTTCATCTTTGTTTCAGTCCACACAGCGAGCAAATCAAATTGCCCTTCTAAATACATCCATTTCACCTCTCTCTCATCTCCTCAAACATTTATTCTCTCTGACACTTCATATACAGATACGATTCATACATTTTCGGCGAAGGATAGAAGGGCGCTTACTGCGGTCACGACCTTCTCCGGGAATGCATTAGCATTCCTGGCAAAAGATAAGTGGTAGTAGGCAGCCAACCTAATACCACCGTCCATTAGTCGCCTCCACGACACGCAGGACATACGATGTGGGCCAATTTTTTCTCACTAACCGTATGGATATAAGGGAATAGGGATGTCTGTAAGATGTTGTCCATAGAAGAGGGGTGTGGATATAAGTTATAGGGATGTCTGTAAGATGTTGTCTAGAAGAGGGTGTTGAATTATATTAGTTATGTGTATATGATATGTTGTCTGGAGGATGATTGTGGATATGAACGCATAACAGAAAGGCGAACCATTAGGCCACTGAATGCATACATACCATAAGCAAAATGGTATATATATATATAATATATATATATTATATATATAATATATATATATATATAAATTATATATATATCTTATATATATATATTAATATAATATATATATTTATATATATATATATATAATAATATATATATATAATATATTATATATATATATATTATATATATATATATATATATACTTATATATATATATACTAATCATATTATTTATTATTATTATATATTATTAATATTATTAATTATTATTATTATTATTATTTATTATTATTATATTATTAATTATTATTATATTAATGTATTATTGAGTTTAATATTATTCAAAGTTCTTAATATTTGTTCATTTAATCGGCAAAATAATCGCAGAAATTGACGATAACGATGACGATTGAGAAAAATTTGTAGATTTTTGCCGATAACGATGACGATGACGATTAATCGTCCCATCACTAATATATATATATATATATATAGGCATATTTATGTTACGTACATATATATATATATATATATATATATATATATATATATATAATATATATTATATATATATATATACAACAGCAAGTGCATCAGAGTGTTTAAGGAGCCCTTTGTACGAAGATGCAAGCATTAGAAACCCTTTCCATTGAAGGAAATACAGCCACAAAAAAAGCGCTTTTCAGTTGCATTCAGCGGCATGTAAAGTCGTCATTCATCATGGCTATGATATTGATTGCGAAGTACTCTGCGATGTAAGAGCCAGTTGTAAATGGCTCTCAATTCAAACCTTGGATATCGTCAAAAACTCGCAGCACATTCAACACATTGTGGAAATGGTTATGGACTTAGGAGCCATCGAAAAGAACGAAGAAAAAATCACCGATGAAAGTGTTAAAAAACTAATCAATCGGCCAGCAAACTGGACTTGATATGAATATACGCACGAATTGTTGGAAGGATAAGCATCACTGCAGTACGCAGCACCATCCAGCAACAAATTCCAACGGAGTTCTGGAGAAGATCCTTAATATTCCGTATCTGGATTCTATAAACCTCTTCTTTGAATTACGGGTTTCTACTGAAAATACACCTGCTTTATGCAATTGACATATCTACATATTTCCCGCTGTTAAACAAAACAATCGATGATTTAAAGAAAAGACAGCTTTTTTTCATAGTTTTTACAACTTAGAAGGCATAGAAGAAGAGCTAGAACTTTGTACAAAATTTGGAAGGACAAGAAACTGAGTAGTGAAGAACTAAAGATCTTGTGTTGCCTCCCAAGTCTTAAAGGAGAATGAACCTTTCTTTCCGTCGACGAAAAGGCTTTGATGATACTACTCGCTCAGCCATACACCACCAGTAGCTCTGCGAAGGATCAAGACTTGGCTTCTAAGTACTATGGACGTAGACAGTTAAACTGGCTGGTCTATGATGAGTGTGGCACAGAAAATTTGTTTGAGCATTTGATTGATTTTATTCAAACAGTACTTGATAAATTTGCCTTACACCTAAGATTCATTTTTTAATATCAATATCTTGCAACTGCCCATAACAAATTTATGAATTTTCCCTCTTGCATTTTTGTTCTAATGTTTTAATTAATAAATTTATTTTTAAATATTAAATATTTAATTTATGAATATAAAAATGTTTCTAGTATTATGTCTTCTTTTATATATATAATTATATATTTATAATATATATAATATATATATATATATATATCTATATATATATTATATTATATGCATGTATTAATTATATATATATATATAATATAATATATATATATATATATTTATATATTATAATATATTATATATATAATTTATAATATATATATAATATATATACTATATATATATAATATATTATATATATATATATATACTATAATATATAATTTAATATATATATATATATAGAGCTCTATAAAATTTTTAAGCTGCCCCCCTAGCTTGGAAGCTGGCGATGCCATTATATAATATATATATATATATATATATATAATATTTATATATATATAATATATTATAATTATATCTTATATATCTATCGATATATATATATTAAATAATTTTCTGATACATTTTTAACTGGTGTTAATTTGGAATTTAATTTTTATAGATTGACTTTTTTTAATAATTTTTAAAAAAAGTTATTTACATAAATATTGCAAATTTATTAACTATTTCCATATTACATGGCAAATCAATTAACAAAAATTAAAAATTACTTTTTTTTAAAGGAGAGGTGCAACTATTTATTAAGTTCAGTGCCCAATTTTTACCCCTTAAAAATGGACATAAATTTCGGAATTATCAGCCGATTTTGACCCTATAACACCAAACTGTAGATTATTTTGCCCTCTTAAACGTTGTTTTCGGGTGTTTTTTCTGTGTATGTAGTCAATTCTTACAGGGATTTTCAATTTTTCCTCAAACGACAATGTATTGACATTTTTCAAAATCAGGAACTTCAGATTTTGAAATAAGGGACTTCAAACTTGAAATCAGGGACTTCAGACTTGAAATCAGGGACTTCAGAATTGCAATCAGGGACCTCAGACTTGAAATCAGGAACTCAGCGTTGTCACTTTCAAAACCACTTTTGGGATTTTAAACATGGAAAAATTTGCGATAATTTTTTCACTTCGAGCGAAGTGGATAAAATTTTTTCAGAGCCTATTTAGTCAGGAAGATGCACATTTTTCACTTAGATATTTTTTTTGTATATGTATTTATTTGGGATTTGTTTTTGTAACAAATTTTCAAAAAAAAAAAAAAATTGAAGTATTTTTAAAAAAAATTCTTATTGAGTATACAAAAACATTATCTAAGTAAAAAAGATGCCGTCTCGTCCGACTAATACAAGCCCTAAATTTGAATGTGATCGGACAAGGTAGAAAACATGCCTCCCACATATTTCTCTGTTTAAAAGTTTGAATTTTCGAGAGTGAAAAAAGTGCGACAGTAATTCCTCTACTTATTTAACTTGAGAAACAACATCAAATTTTTTTTAGGCTTGTAATAATACGGGGAGATGCATCTTTTTACTTATGATAATTTTTTTGTATACTCAAAAAGAAATTTTTTTAAAAATTTCCAAAAAAATTTTTTTTGAAATTTGGTTCCATAGAACAAATCCAAAGCAATGCATAAAACCAAGAAATTCATTTATAAGTATAAAAATTGCATCTTCTCTCGATTATATATGCCCCTAAAAATTTCATTCACTTCCCAAAAAGAAAAAAATTATCGCAATTTTTCCATTTAAAATCCATAAAAAAGTGGGTTTTAAAAATTGGACAAAGCTGAGCAACAAAACTCAAAAAATCGATAAAGTACTTCGTGACTTTTGCAGGTAATGATCCCATATATGCAAACCTCAAGTTTGAAGTCATTCGAAAAAAAATTCTGAAGTATGCGATGTCAAAAACATGGGGTTTGAAAAAACTGAATATTTCTGAGAATTACTACGACGCACGAAAAACACAAGCAAAACATACGTTTTAGAGGGCAAAAAAAATCTACAGTTTGGTGTTTTATGGTTCAAAATCGGCTGATAATTCGAATTTTATGTCCATTTTTAGGGCGGGCTGAAAATTGGCGTAGTATCGAGCCCAATATTGGACCGCCTGTCCTAATTAACATATTCCTCTATAAATTATTAGTTTTTTCAATGTTTCAGGAGTAACTATTTCTTCTATTGGCGTTATGATAGCAAAAATAATAGAAATAATGCATCTTGATTGGCTCATCCAGCACTCCATGTGGTTGGCTCCTAAATAGTGATCCAATTTTTTTCTAAGTTTTCGTTTTTTTTAATTTTTTTGATGATTTTTTGACATCCTGTAGAAACAAGAAATAGACTCGAATTCGAATCCGGATTCGAAATCGAGCTCCGAATCCGATCCGTTGTTTAAAATGCTCGAATCGAATCCGAATCCGAGTACCAAGCACCTTAGATTCGAATCCAAGTCCGAATTCCGTGTGTGTGAAAGGCTCGAATCCGAATCCGATCCGAAATCCACATCCGGATTCGAATCCGAATCCGAGTCCGAATCCGGATTCGAGAGCTTCGAATCCGGATTCGGATTCGCCCATTCCACTGATATATATATATAAATATATATATTAAATATATATATAATAATATTATATATAATTATAATATATATATATTATTATATATATATATAATTATATTATATATATATATATATATATATATATATATATATAATAAATATTATATTTATATATATATATATAATAATATATATACTATATAATATATATATATATATATAGTATATATATATTATAAATATTTTATATATATATATATATATATTATATTATATATTATTATATTATATTATATATATATAAATATTAATATATATAATAAATATATATATATATATAATAAATATTAATATATATATTATATATATTATAATTTATATAGTTATAATATAAATATATATATTTATATATTATATATATTATATAATATTATATATATTATATTATATAATATATATATATAAAATTAGTATATAATATTTAAGCAATTATAAATGTAAAACTGGAAAAACAATTATATAAATAAAATTAATAATAAACAATTAAAAATTTGAAAATAAAATATAAGGAAAACAAAAATTTAATAAAAAGCAAGTGTATAAATTTTGCAATATAAATTGAATATAAAATTAAAAACAATA
>JABUQX010076048.1:55000-56356 GCA_015478945.1 Trachelipus rathkii
AGAGAATTTTAAGATTCAATTTCAACGGGTAACTGGTTTTGTTTGAAATTTTTAAAGTTGAGAAAAAGAAACTTGTCACTGACGTTTGAATCAATATGTCTGAAGTTTATTTTCACATTGCTTGTTAATCAATTTTGATATTTCTGCAGCACGTTCTTCTTACTTGGTATTTTTTTTTTATAATGAACTATTAGAACTTGAAATGTATTTTTTATTAATCGGTAAAAGTTACTTAACGGATACACATTAATAGTGTGAATTAGTAAATGCACTGGTGTGAATTAGTAAATGCACTGTATATAAAACGAAAGTTTAAATAAGAAATTTTTTTAGAGGTGAAGGAAGAAGTTTTGAAAGTAATTATTTTTTTTTGTGGATTCTGTAGCGAACTAGCTTTTAGCGCGTTAATTGAAATTCGATGAAAAATATGGGAAAGAAGGTGTGCTAAGTTGTTTGTTTTTGAAGAGATAGTGTACGGTCATGCGCTCCGTAACTGTTGAAGATATATTTTTAATGTGTTTTGCAATGTAAAAAATTAATGAAAATTATTTATTAATTATTAAAATTAGTTATTTAAAATATTACTTTTTAAAATTAATAAAAGCAATAGTTAATCACAAGGTATGTAGAGTAACGCCGAACTTTCAAAACGTAATCTAACCCAACCTAACGTTACCTAACCTAACGTAGCGTAACCTAACCTCTTACCTAACCTCATTTCACCCCTAGAACATCTATTTATGTATCATGGGGACTGCCTGCGAAATTTTTTATATCCAACCTCCCGTTCCGTGTGGCCGTTAAATAACTTTGCCCTTATTAATCTACAATAATAGGAGTATAAAAACTGTTAAATTGTTACAAATGGAATAGGAGTTTATGAAATTATGGGATCATATCTATATATGTGAGTGAGTTTTATCCATATCGATTACGTGGATCCGAGCACATTTCTATTTGATGTCAAAATAAAGGTGTATTGTATTAAAAGAGCTTCACACCTTTAAAAATATTAAAAAAAGGTTTAAATCTATGTAACCTAACGTCACCTAACATAACCTAACCAAACCTATATTAGTGTATAATTTATTTCACTTTCATTATTTTCAATAAAACAAATTCACAACTAAACATGCTGTAATAAAGTTATAGGTAAAGTTACTTAACGCCCACACGAAAATACTATAAATTAGTAAATTTACTGAATATAAAACTAAGAGTTTAATTAGGTAAAATTGAACCTTTCGTCTGAGCTTTGATATTATTATATATATATATAATATATTATATATATATATAATATATATATATATATATATATATATATATATATATTAATTATATATATATATATAT
>JABUQX010076049.1:0-13031 GCA_015478945.1 Trachelipus rathkii
CCCTTCGGGGTACCCCAATATGGGTCTTCACGCATCTCTCTGTGGGTGATCTTCATGTAGTGGGGTTCGTCGCTGAAAATTGTTCGGTTATATATAGTAAAGATTGAGATTATGTTGATGAGTGTTCGCCTTCATGAAAGCTTTTGTATAAACATGAAAGTATCCCTAATAATAAGCCTACAGTGCAAGCCTAACTGAACATCTGTGTCATATAGCATCAAACCTTGGTGAGTATGATAGTTAGTTTCTTTGTAGGGGTGTAAGGGAGTAGGTTACGCTTTGTGATGCTGCGGTAATTACATTACTGATATTAATCAGTGTACTTTGTTAATGTTGATTGTTTATTCTAACGTAAGGTATGTTATGTCTAAGAAGACATGTGCACGATGATATGTTTAAGTAACACAGTGTTGTTGGTAAGCTCGATTAACCCTATTATTGCTAGGCAGGTTAGTTTGTTAGGTTGTAAGAGACATCTTTGAAGGAAATTATTAGAGTTATGTACTACTTTGTTTAAGTTAAATTTGATATTTAATGTAAATTTGAAAAATATCTTGTCTTAGATAGGTTGTACATATTGCTAATTTAAGCATTTATTCGTAGTTCAGGATGTTTAGATCTGTTACGTTCTACTAGCTTTGTTAGAAAATGATAAATTTTGTAAGATATTACTGTGTTAGCTGGTGATGATGTGTTAGAAACGTGGGCTTAGGTTAAGTTTTTGCTGAGTAATGTTAGGTTTGGCCGAGAATTTTGCTAATGTCTACGTTTATTTATAGCTCAAAATGATGTTATATTTGATATGCTTGATACTTTGATGAAGGTAGTATCAATTCATAGTTCAAGATGCTGGTATCTTTGATAGATTGGAAACTTTGTTAAGGGCTTTTGTTCGGTAATACTACTTTTGTTGCTGATGATATGTTGGAAAAGTGGAGATAGATTGAGTTTTTGTATACATTGTTTGCTACATTACCTTTGATAAGTAGGGAACTTTGTGAATGTTAGCAGATTATTCATACGTGAGGTATGTTAGGTTTGTCATTGTACATTATATTCTTAGTTCAGGTTATGATGTTAGCTTTCATGATATGAAAACTTTGTTACCTTGGCATATATTCGCTGGTCTGTATGATAATTAAGTAAGGTTATGATAAATTTTTGTTAAATATTACTATGTTAATGTAAAAATAACAGCGACATGTTAGAGCTATGTTTGAAAAGGTGTGAATAGGTTACCTTCTGTGTGCAATGTTAGTTACTTTACTGTTGTTAAGTATGGTACATTGTTAATGTTAGCCGTTTTTATTCGCACGTAAGGTATGTTAGGTTTGCCATTGTACATTATATTCTTAGTTCGGGTTATGATATGTTAGCTTTATTGATGTGAAAACGTTGTTGAGTTAGCATATATTCGTTGGTTAGTATGATAATTAGGTAAGATTATGATAAATATTTGTTAAACTATTACTATGTTAATGTAAAATTAAATTTTATATGTTAGAGATATGCTTGAGAAAGTGTGAATAGGTTATATTTTGTATGCAATGTTAGTTACTTTACTGTTGTTAAGCATGGTACATTGTTAATGTTAGCCATTTATTCGCACATAGGGTATGTTAGGTTTTTGTTACGCTAGCATATATTCGTTGGTCAGTATATAAAAAAACTTATTTCTATGTTATGTTTAGCCAAAATGATACTCGAAATATGACCTGAATCAATAGATCAATATAAAGAACTTATTTTATGTAATGTTTATATATAAAATGAAGGTTTAAATATGACTTGAATCAATAGATCAATAGTTCATTAGATCGGTAGATCAAAGATGGATGGGATGTGGGGGTGGGTGGTTTGATTTACTGATTTACTGTTTTAGGGTCTGTAAAACGCCAATTATTTTTACGTTATAAATATAAAAAGAATAAAATTTTAGTAAAAATAAAATGTTTTAAACAAACAAAATAAAAATAAAAATATTTTCTTAAACAAACAAAATTAAAAAGAAATAAAAAATTTGAAAAAAATAAATTTAAATAAATAAAATTACAATAAGCAAATATATTTTGTTAGGTTTACTGATGTTAAAAACTTTGTTATGTTAGCAATTATTCGTAGTTCAATTTGTTAATTAGGTTATATGATAAATATTACTGTGTTAATATTAAATTAACGCTGGTATGTTATGGATGTGATAGAACTTGTGAGATTGGTAAGTTTGGCAACATCTCATCTGACAGAGATAATTTGACAACACTGCATAAATTAGCATTTATTCGTTGGTCAGTATGACAGATAGGCTATGTTATGATAATTTTTTTTATAGGATTTGTTTAAAATTACTATGCTAACGTTATAAACATAAAAAGAATAAAGGTACTAGCAAAAACATAACATGTTTTTAATAAATTTGTTATATTAACCCTGTGACAAACAAGAATGAGAGGTATTGAGCAATGTTTCGAAAGGTTGAGGATTTTGAACAACTTCTCGAACAGTATCTAATAACCTCTAATGAAATACGAAATACAAATACAAACGTGAAACGAATTGCTCATAAGGCTTAAACATGAAAATACAAATAGACTTTTGAATCGAAATGGTTCGTTCGTACGTCATATTCTTGTTTACTTTCTTCTGATTGGTTGAAAGAAAGAATCTCATTACCTTTGGGGACTGTTTATACACACGATTATCGTCAGTAAGATTTTTCTCTGTGCTGGTGTGATTGCGTCTCACTCTACACCCAAGCTTGTTGGTGATATCTTTACGAGGACCTTCGTTATTCCCAACGATGTTTCATTTATATTTATTCCTAAGCCCATTGGAGAGCGATACATTGCCTGTATTCCAGCCGGAGATGCAAATAATAGACTTTTATTCATTTCGGTTGAAGAATTCATCAAGATTATCGATACCGTCGGAACCTGGGTAAAGGCTAAGTATGTGTCATCTGATGCATCGCCTTCTGACGAAATATCTACCAGAGGTGACAGTGTGAGAGGTTCTAATAGAATAGATGTTGTTTTCAATTCATGTGACAATATTAAAAGTATTGATGTACGCAACTATTGGAAGCCCCTCGATGCTGTCACATTCGTGCGTACGTGTATAGGTTTCACTGTTCATTCATCGGAAAATATTACAGCTTTGGTTAAAATGAAAAACGAATTAACGTCTCATCTTGACGAGGTCGACATACTTGAAGACTTAATACATATAGCTCATGAGATAATCTACAATATTTACACTGAAACATGCTGTTTACCGTATAATAAAAACGAGAAAATGAAATATGGCTGATAACTAACAACGTGGATAAGTTTACTTCTCTCTGGCATGAGAGAATGCGTGCTATTGAACTTGAAAATGCAGAAGAATGGATTAGTGCTGCAGGTCGTGCAGGAGGTATTTATACTTACATCATTTCAGAGGGAGTTGAATCTCTGGAGAAATATATAGAACTTGCTCAATTTATGCAGAATCCTATATCCTCTGATTAGATGCATTAAAATAATTAATATATTTAAAATAAAACCTATATGTTTTTATATATTTAAATAATGCACTTTTCAATGAAAATTATATGTTATAAAAATGAAAACTTATTTCACTACCCCTATGTTAGCTTTATTGGTCAAGTTGTTAATGATAGCAGTTTATTCGTATGTCGTTTGTGTGTTAAGTTGCTATTATGTTCATGTTAAGCTTTACTACGGATAAAACTTTATGTTTGCAGTTTCCTTTGGGGATTATCATAGTTAGGTAAGGTTATGATAAATTTTTGTTAAATATTACTATGTTAATGTAAAAACTTTGTTACGTTAGCGTATATTCGTTGGTCAGTATGATAATTAGGTAAGGTTATGATAATTTTATTTTTTTGTTAAATATTACTATGTTAATGTAAAAATAACAATGATAAGCTAGAGATATGTTTGAATAAGTTTGAATAGGTAACGTTCTGTATGCAATGTTAGTTACTTTACTGTTGCTAAGTATGGAACTTTGTTAATGTTAGCAGTTTATTTACGCATATGGTATGTTAGGTTTGATCGTTGTACATTATATTCTTAGTTAAGATTATGATATGCTAGCTTTACTGATGTGAAAACTTTGTTACATTAGCGTATATTTATTGGTCAGTATATAAAGAACTTATTTTTGTTATGTTTATCCAAAATGATATTCGAAATATGAAATGAATCAATAGATCAATTGGTTAATAGATCACGAAAGGGTGAGAGGAGAGGAGAGGGTGGTTTGATATACCGATTTACTGATTTATAGCTTTAGAAGGTGTAAAAACGAGAATATTTTAAGTTATAAACATAAAAGCATAAATTTTTTTTAGTAAAAACAAAGTGTTTTAAGCAAATAAATAAAAATAAATTAAAAAATAAATAAAAATTAATAAAATAAAACTTTACTATGTTTACGTTTGTCCGTTAGGTATTATGATAGGTCGGTAAGGTTATGGTGAAATTTTGTTAAATATTACTGATACTCGAAACGTGACCTGAATCAATAGATTAATAGATCATGGATGGATGGGAGGGGGGGGGAGGGGTGGGGAGGGTGGTTTGATTTACTGATTTACTGCTTTAGATGATGTAAAAACGCAAATCTTTTAAGTTATAAACATAAAAAGAATAAAAAATTTAGTAAAAACAAAAAGAATTAAAAAAATAAAATAAAAATAATTAAAAGTTATGTGTTATATTATATAACTTGAATCAATAGATCAATAGATCAATAGATCAATAATAGATCAGGGATGGATTGAGGGAGTGTGTGGTGGGTAGTTTGATTTACTGATTTACTGATTTACTGTTTTAGGGTATATAAAAACGCAAATTTTTTACGTTATAAACATAAAAAGAATAAAATTTTTAGTATAAAAAAAAAAAAGTTTTAAGGAAATAAAATTAAAAATAAATAATTTTATTTCAAAATATATATATATTTTTTAAAAATAAATAAGTTATTTAAAAAAAAATTTTTAAACTAAATAATATTTTTTAGCAAAAATAAAAAATAAAATAAAAAATTAAAAAAAAATTGAAAATATAATAAAATAAAAATAAACAAACACAAAGCAACACTGTTTATTAAATGAATATTTACTAAATCAGCACCCCACCTACTCGTTCTGTATGCAAAGTTAGCCACTTTACTGTTGGTAAGTATGGAACTTTCTTAGTGTTAACAGTTTATTCATGCTTAAGGTATGTTAGGTTTGTGTTGTACATTATATTCTTACTTCAGGCTATGATATGTTAACTTTATTGACGTGAAAACTTTGTTACGTTAGCATATATTCGCTGATCAGTATGATAATTAGGTTAGGTTATGTTAAATTATTGTTAAATATTACTATGTTAATGTAAAAATAACAATGATATATTAGAGATATGTTTGAAAAGGTGGCGAATAGGTTACGTTCTGTGTGCTGTGTTAGTTACTTTACTATTGTTAAGTATGGAACTTTTTTAATGTTAGCAGTTTATTCGCGCGTAAGGTATGTTAGGTTTTGTCGTTGCACATTATATCCTGAGTTCAGATTATTTTAGCTTTATTGAAATGAAAACTTTGTTACGTTGGCATATATTCGTTGGTCAGTATGATAATTAGACAAGGTTATGATAAATTTTTGTTAAATATTACTATGTTAATTTAAATAATAACAATGATATGTTAGAGATATGTTTGAAAAAGTGTGAATAGGTTACGTTCTGTGCGCAATGTTAGTTACTTTATTGTTGTTGAGTATGGAGCTTTGTTAATGTTGACAGTTTATTCGTACGTAAGGTATGTTAGGTTTGTCGTTGTACATTATATTCTTAGTTCAGGTTATGCAATGTTAGCTTTACTGATGTGAAAACTTTGTTACGTTAGCATATATTCAAGGATCAGTATAAAAAGAACTTATTTTTAGATTATGTTTATCCAAAATGATACTCGATATATGACTTGAATCAATAGATCAATAGATCAGTAGATCAATAGATCACTGAAGGTAGGAGGCGAGGGGTGGGTGGTTTGATTTACTGATTTAGGGTCTGTAAAAATGCAAATTTTAACGTTATAAACATGAAAAGAATAAATTTTCAATAAAAACAAAAATATTTTAGCAAATAAAACAAAAATAAATTATAAATTTCAATTTTTAAAAAGAAAAAAATAAAGCAAAATATTTAAAAAAATTAAAAAAATTAAGTAAAAATATATATATATATATATATATATATATATATATATATATATATATATATATATATATATATATATATATATATATAAAAAAATAAAAATATATATTTTTCTATATATATAAATATATATATATATATATATATATATATATATATATATATATATATATATATATATATATATATATATATAAAATAGTAAACGCAAAGTTTAAATGTAAAAATGAAACTTGTAAAATAAAAATAGCAGACAATATATTCTTGTTTCAACTTAGGAAAAATATATATATATATATATATATATATATATATATATATATATATATATATATATAAGTTGACATTTATAAAAAAGAAATGCATGTCTTCAACCTTTAGAAAACGGTTTACCTTTGTAAAATGTATCCGTGCTCTTCATCTAGCCTTCCTTTTCCGGGTGCTCTCCAAATTTTATCTTTCTATGTCAATTTTCAAGGTTTTGGGGCTCAGCCCCTACAACGTGAGAGCGTAGCGATACGTAACTTCGTGTGTGATGAAGTTACCTTAAAATAAAGATGTATAAAAAGTTTCATCTTTCTACATCAATATCCAAGGTTTGGTGGGCCAGCACACCTCGGGTAGGAGTGCTGGCCACGTAACCTCCCGAGTTGCACATCGAGGGGTACATCCTAAGAAGAGTGTATACCAAATTTCGTCGTTCTATGTAAATTTCCAAGGTTTTGGGGGACAGCCCTATTCCCCGATGAGCGTAGTGTCACTTTACCTCGCCTGCACCGAGGATACCTTATAAGAAGGGTGTATACCAAATTTCATCATTCTACGTCAATATCCAAAGCTTTGGGGCACAGCCCCAACACCATGAGGGGGTAGTGTCATTTTACCTCTTATATATCGATGTTACATTATATGAAAGGTGTATACCAAATTTCATCGTTCTATGTCAATATCCAAAATTTTGGGGCACAGCCCCATCCCTCAAAAGGCATAGTGTTATTTTACCTCTTCCGTATCGATAATACATTTATAATATTGTGCTCCGCAAATTTCATCGTTCTATGTCAATTTCCAAGGTTTTGGGGCACAGCCCCAACATCACGAGGGCTTAGTGTCATTTTACCTCTTCTGTATCGAGGATACCTTATATGAAGGGTGTATACCGAGTTTCAGCCTTCTATGTCAATATTCAATGCTTGGGGGCCAGCATCCTCCCTCGGGGGATGTATGGTCATGTAACCTCGTCTACAACAAGGATACCTTATATGAAGGGTGTATACCGAGTTTCAGCCTTCTACGTCAATATTAAATGTTTAGGGGCCAGCATCCCTCCACGGGAAATGTATGGTCATGTAATCTCAGCGATGATACCTTATATGAAGGGTGTATTACCAAGGTTCAGCCTTCTACGTCAATATTCAATGTTTGATTGTAGCATCCCCAGGGATGTATGGTCATGTAACCTCGTCGACAACGAGGATACCTTTTATGAAGATTGTATACCGAGTTTCAGCCTTCTACATCAATATACAATGTTTGGGGGTTAGCATCCCCTCCCAGGGTGATGCACGGTCGTGTAACTTCGGCAGCTGCGAGGCTACGTCATCCCTAAACGGGGTACCAAGTTTGAGAGAGATACCAGTAAAAAGTAGCAAAAGCAGCCAGACTCTATGGCCTAGGCGTGGTCTTGGGATGGTGCTGTGCAGTCTGCGGTGTACGGCGCTTGAATTATATACAGCGATATTATATATGTATATGTATATGTATATAATATATATAAATATATAACATATATGTATATATAACTGCTATATAATATAACAATATGTATATATACCATGTAATAACATATGCCTAATAACATAACATATATATATATATATATATGTATATGTATATATATATATATATATCATATAATATAATAAAATATAAAAATATATATATATATATATATATATATATATATATATATATATATATATATATATATATATATATATATATATATATATATATATATATATATATATATATATATATAGATATAAGATATAATTATATATAAATATATATATGGCCAAACTAAAGAAAGTACTTGCATGTTATCTCAAAAACTAAGATAGGTACAAGAAACTAATAACATATATGGAATCAGCGTATGAAATTTTGAATGGAATTTATTTTTTTTTAAATCTTCAAAACTAAGATAGTACAGAAAACTAATATTCTACATCGAATCAACTTATAAACTTTGTATGAAAAATGATTTTTTTATTTCCTGCTGACATATTTAAGATCAGCGTATGATTTTTTTTATTTTTTTAGGAAGCTCAGGCCGACCTGGTGGGACAGAGGACCCAAGTCCCGTCGGCTTAGAGGCCGAAACTCTGAATCTTTACATCTTTGAGATTTACCTAGAGGGTATTCTTTTAGTTAAAAAGATCATATTTCGCCTGGAATTTCTTGCTGATTCCATATGCATTGGTTTTTCTTGCCTATCGTAGTTTTGGAAATATATATAAAAAAAACATTTTCATTCCATCAAATTTATAAATATATATATATATATATATATATATATATATATATATATATATATATATATATATATATATATATATATATATATATATATATATATATATATATATATATATATATATATATATAACATATAAAATATATATATATATACATTTATTTAACCATTACGCTAACTATATATATATATATATATATATATATATATGGCATTTCTCTATATAGCGGCCGGTAACCCGTCAGGTAGAAATTAATATCCAATCTCCGCGTGACGTCATACTGAGACGTCACACTCTCCGCGTGACGTCATGACTTTGGTTATTCAATTGAATATATATATATATATATATATATATATATATATATATATATATATATATATATATATATATAAGTAATATATATATATATATATATATATATATATATATATATATATATATATATATATATATATATATATATATATATATATAAGCCAAGATTAACGAGGCATCCATTAAATAATGACATGCAATCAATTAAATCTGTGATTAAAATAATAGCCCTGTCTCTTTAGTGTTTATTAAACAGATCAAACGATAATGGCAATTTAACAATTAGATATTTCGTCAATGATTTAGTTGACAATGGGAACAATAACAAAGGATTGTTAATTATGATTGTATAGTTTATACATGGTTATTAGTAATTATGTAATAAGGAAGGAGTGGGAGCACCACATCCTCCTTGTGCACGATGTCGAGGCACAGTCCTTGATCATGAGAGCGTTGTAGACGCCCTCGCATCTTACATTCAAATCTGGCCCCTTCCCTCCGGAGATGCCTTCTCTAACAGTCTTTTATACAAGCTCGGTTGGTAACAAGTTTAAATGGTTTTAATGATTTTACATAGGTACACATGGGAAGTATAATGTCCGCTTCCCTTACACATCGGTGTACAGGATCTTAGGCACACATGCGAGTGCGTACATGCTTTGAAATTTAATTACTTCTTAATACTTTTATTACACATTTGGTGATTCTCGGAGTCTAAAAGAATGGTGAAGCCATAATTAGTTGTGAGCAACTAAGTATCACTTCAACATTTTTTTTCCCCACCCAACCTTCTGATAAAATAATTAGGACACATGCTTAAGAAAGATAAAGGAAGACCAGAACTCTATGATAGTAATAGGCGAAAATTTTTATAATTAGTTTAGTATAATAATGACATTTACAATAAAATACAATGTATTTCCTCGTCAGTTTATAACAGTATACCAATATTTTTCAATTTTCATCTTATTTACTTTTCGGTTTTGGGTTCTCTCATTTTTATGATTTCGTTCATAGTCAGGATTTTTAAATACAAAATAATCGTTTCTTTTCCTTATTTTTTTCATCGGCAAACCCTTTCCGGTATCTTATATATATTAATTGCACTTTCTCAAATAAATTAAAGAATCAATTTATCTTGCCTTCAAATTTCCTTCAATGTTGGGAAGTTGATAAAATGATATTCTTTTAAAATTTTCTATCGATGCATTTGTTTGTTTATTTGGTCTTTTCTTTTAAATCTTTTTTTTTTCGAAGGGCAGCCTTTCTTGAGCTTCGTGTACCTGCGGTTTTCGTTACCATGACTACAGAGAGGAAGACTTGGATGCTTGTTTAGGAGCAACCAGCTATTCTCGTGTGTTTTAAAGCACTTTTACTTTTTTTCCGACTTCAGTTGCTTTGTTGGTATTTCACGGTTTTACACTTATTGTATCTTTTTATTTTTATTTTTAATATTAAGAAATGAAAGAGACTACGGTAGTAGAAAGTTTTGAAAAGGAAATGGAATATACTTAAAAATTATCATGCTACCTATTTTAATTCATACATTACCAAATTTGTTATTACGGATGATAAAGAAATTTCTATATCCTTGTTATTAAATCTATATCAAAATTTTATTTTTCTTAATAAAGTTCATCAATGCTTAACAAAACAATAACATACTCTATTTCAATTTCATTCGATCGTCAACCCGACTGTTCCACTTGGGATTCTGGGTTTGAGCTTATATTCTTCAATGTCATCAAAACAAAAGCATATTCATTTTTCATCAAACACGAATTTACTAATCAGAAAATGTAAAATTTTATCAAGATCATATAAATCACTGGCAAGAAATTCTTTTAATTATTAGCTATACTTATGATGGAATTACATTTATTTCAAAGGTTGGCAACGTATTTAGGTAGATTCAGATTTTGAAAGCACGGCAACCCCAATCTCCCCCCACCCCCTGCAACTGTCGTTCAGACTCAATTTTGGCGCGAAGCGCTCTATCCGTTCTGAAACCTTAAAAGTTACGGCAGGGAATCTTCGATTTGCCTTGCTTTCTCCATTTTTCCCGATCTTATGGTTTGAAATATCGAAAATTATTACAGGACATCATATATAAAAAAATATCCATCATGCGTTGGATTTGACAAACACTATAGAATCATTTATATTTGCATTAACGTAATTTTGAGATGCGATCTTATTATTTTTATTTTGTACGCTTTCATTGTTTTTAATAACATTCTTATTATTGTTCATATTACGGTACAGAACCATGTCGGCATTTTTATGTTGTAAAATTTTCCCACTGTCTTCAGATATAGCATGAATGTCTTTATGTACAACATTATTAAATAACACATCTGTTTCATCATTTTCATTATTATTATTATTATTATTATTATTATTATTATTATTATTATTATTATTATTATTATTATTATTATTATTATTATTATTATTATTATTATTATTATTATTATTATTATTATTCAACATTATCATAGTACTGTATTGTTTATCCGACCGCTGGTTGTTATAGTACCGTACGGTCTTTCTTCTTAGTTTCCCGGGCTGATGACGTTTGTATGGTGGGAGTTGGCTGCTGCCCCCCCAACGTGAGGGTTTAGAGAATTTAACAGTTGCCTCAAAAGGTCCTTGTCAGACTCAGAGAATGCTCTTGTTTCAAGCATTTGTGGGTGTGTTTCTTGACTTGAAATCCCACTTGAATACTGCTCTTTATTTTCTTGATTGGAATTTTCGCGGGAAAGATTCTTGAAAACGCTGTCTACGAGTTTTATCAATGTAGGTAAATCGATGTACTCGGCTATCATGTGTAAATTTTGGTATACATAGGTCGGTACTTCAGCGAGGAAATATTCTTTCACAAAATTTGGATGGTTTTTCAGAAGAATTTCGGCATTTTTGTAGCCTATAACTTTTTCGATTCGTTTCAAATATTCACTAGGCAATTCTTTCGCTTTCATTTCTTCCTTGATGACGTCATGAGTGTTATGTTTTTGTTGAAGCAAATACGATATTTTTATGGTGTTTATCAGTTCTTCATATGCATTTCTTTTATTTGGATATTTAATGGAGAGCAATAGATGATTTGGAAGCATTGGAGCTATTATTCTTATTTTGTCTGTTTCAGTTTTTATTTTATAAATTCTAAATATGACGCTTATCGCATTGATCCAGTTTGTAATATCGGCTGCATCGAAAGTTGGAAGTTGAATCGGGCACACAATATTTAATTGAGTTTGGCGCGCTTTTGCTCGAGTGTTTTGTTTGTGAGTCGGTTACTCAAGCGCACAGGTTGAATAATTGTCCCCTTCGGTGGAAAGTGAAGATTGTTGTGGATTGGAGGGTTTGTTGTTCCTCTTTCTTTTTTAAAAAGTTGCCTTCTTATGTTTAGTTTTTAGGCAAGGCTTAGGCTTTTTTTTCCCCGCCATGATTTGGTTCTTATGACAAAGAATGTTTGTTTATGAAATTGTTGTAGGCGTTGAGTACAAGACCGTTACAGACAGCCTTTTTTTTAAATTTAAATTTAGCAACGACTTATTTCTTATTATTTTCGAGATTATAGATTGTTTTATTCTTCACGTTGCTAACTATTTGATTTACACAGTTTATTTATGGTCAAATATCACAATTTGATTACCTGCACTATAGTTTTATTTTCACAACACAGATTTTTTTCAAGCAATTTTGATTACACCTGCAATTTTCACTCTATCTGACTCCAAACCAAAGGGTGTTTTAATTACTTGTAATTAAATTCAGGGTCACTATAACGGGTCACTAGAGATATAAGCCAAGATTAACGAGGCATCCATTAAATAATGACATGCAATCAATTAAATCTGTGATTGAAATAATAGCACTGTCTCTTTAGTGTTTATTAAACAGATCAAACGATAATGGCAATTTAACAATTAGATATTTCGTCAATGATTTAGTT
>JABUQX010076050.1:0-5000 GCA_015478945.1 Trachelipus rathkii
TATTTATATATATATAAGAGAGAGCAGAGTGATATAGAGGAGAGAGCATATATGCATATAGCAGGCAGGCAGCAGCAAAGAGAGAGAGAGTGAGAGCAGGGTGTATATAGTATATATATATATATATATATATATATATATATAGAAAGAGTATATATATATATATATAGTATATATATATATATATATATCACTATTCCCTTCACCACTTGAAAGGTCCCATTGGTGGTTGATATGTCACTATTCCTAGAAAATAAGGAAGAAGGAGAGGTGGCAGGGTCCAGCCTCTTGCTATCATACGAAGGGAATTTAGTCATAAGTCAATAATGCAATGCACTTTTTCCCAGAATTTTATTTTTTAAAACATAATTTAAAAAAAAAAAATTCGCACTTCACTAGCATTGCATTATTCTATGCCAGCGACCTTCCAACTTTTTTGATCGCGTATCCCTAAGACGAAAATAATTATAAGTTGTACCCCTATCTATAGGCTTATAATATAATATAATATATATAATATAATATAATATAATATAATATAATATAATATAATATAATATAATATAATATAATATAATATAATATAATATAAAACACAGTAACCAATGAGAGATCATCGCACTCACGTGATACACGATCATACACTCGCATGTGATCGCGACCCCACTTCTTTGGCGTACCCCCAGGTATCCCACTTTGCGTACCCCACTTTGGAGGCCTCTGTAATCTAAGCGATGAACTACTTCTAGATAATTGGTACCTAGAATCCTGATGAAGGATAGAACCATAGTTTTTTGCCTCTCCCCCTCACGGGTGTTATATTATTCTAGGAGGTAGACTACTCTAGGATACTGGCGAAGTATCAAACCCTGGCCCTTCGCTTCGCGACTCAGTCTTTCTATCACTGTGCCAAAGTAGAATTTAATGACTCAAATTTTTCTGTCATTTATATTTTATACTTAAATATGAATTTTTAAAGCCACCGTACCTTTGCAACTTTCTTTTTGTCTTAAACTCTTTCCTTTTCTAATCGGATTATCGCTAATTGCAAAATTATATATATATTATTACATATTACATTTAAATGTTATTACATTATACATAGTGCTATATATATATATATATACATATATTATTATTATATTATTGGTACTTCATATTGCTATTATTATTATACATATTATTATTATACATATTATTATTACATATTATTATTATTATATTATTAGAGTATATATATATATATATATATATATATATTATTATTATTATTATTATTATTATTATTATATTATTATTATATATATATTACATATTATTAATATATATTATTATATTATTATTATTAAGTTATATTACATATTATTATTATTATATATATATTATTATTATTATTATTACATATTATATATTACATATTATATATATAGTAATTTTATAACTATATATTATTATATATATATATATATATATATGTTATTATTATTATTATGATATAGAAATTGGTTATATATATTATTATTATATATATATATATATATATATATATATAGGTTATTATATATAATGTAAAGATTTTGTTCCATAAACAATCTGATTTTCAAACTTTTTCCAATATTCTTCTGGTCTGTTTTAATTTCACTTCTGGTTATGAGGAGTCCACCTCGATGACAGTCAAATAATAAATATCATCGTTATATTTATATATTACAGTGTTATTATAGCAGCAGCAATAGCAGCAGCATATATATACAAGTTTTAGTTATAGAACAGCTTTTTAATATTATTAAGCTACTATTATTATATATATTATATATCATATATATATTATATATTATTGTTATATATATTACATATATATTATTATTATTATATTATTAATATTAATGTTATTATTGTTACATATATATATATTATTATTATTATATTATTACAATGATTATTATATTATATATTATTATTATTATTATTATATTATTATTATTATTGGCTATATTATATTATGTTATTATATATATATATATATATATACATATAGCTATTATATATATATTATTACATATTATATTACTATATATACATAAATATGTATATATATATATATTACATTATTATTATACATATATATTATAGTTATTATTATTATTATTATTATTATTGTTATTATTATTATTACATATATATTACATATTACATATATATATATATATATGATATATATAGATATATATCAGCAAAGAGTAGCAGTATATATATATATATATATATATATATATATATATATATATATATATATATATATATATATATATAGGTGTGTGTGTATGTGTGTGTAAGTGTGTGTGTGCTTCATGGTAATATGAATCATTAGAGATTAATAGTAATGATTATTTTTCTCTTAAGAAAATGATAAAATAATATGAAATTTGTGTATCTGTCGTCATCTTTACTTCCAAGCGTTGCGTCATTTTTACCGCCAAATATTATCCTCCGTTTTTGCCGCGTATTATTCGTCCGATTTGGCGCGCATCATAAAAGCTATAACGTCCTATTTGCATAACGAAATTTGAGACATCCTACTCTTCTTTTGAATTATCCTTACGTTAAGGACCTTTTTTTTCCCCTCTTTTTTTTGTCGTCATCACTGACTGCTTACGTTACTTCATCCATAGGTTCCCTTTTTTCCCCATTTTTTCCCTTGGGACCACACACAAATACTCTTACGAAAAACTCATATTTAGACACGCGTATTCACTAAGAATTCTTCTCCCTCTTTTATTTTTATATAATAACGTAGGAAAAAGGAGGTCATTTCTTATTTGTTTTTATTGTATTAAAATTAACTTTTTTTTCTCTTAGTAAATATTTAGGATTTATATAATAATGATCTGAAAAGACTATATCATACAATAATATATGATAATATATAAAAGAAAAAGAATATTTTATCAGCAAATATTACTATTATATATATATATATATATATATATATATATATATAAGAGTTATATATATATATATAGTTAGTAAAGTTATGTATATATATATATAGTATTAGTTATATATATATTATATATATATATATATATATATATATAGATAGCCACGAAACACTTATCCTATCTAGGAAGGGCTGAAAACTCAAAGAAATCGAAAAATATTCAGCCAGCCCAAATCAAAGTCAAACAGAACTTTAGATTTTCAGTTGTTGCCAAATTCAACATTTGAAGCAGGAAGGATAATATGGAAAAGAAACTCAAAAGTTGGCAATGAATTCCATAACTTTGGAGTTATTAGAGAAAAGTAGGTACCAAAGCTCTAAAATTTGGAGTTAACAATATATTAATAAAAATGTGAAGAATGAACAATCGGGCGTCATTGCCGCATTACCATTGATACATATGTATATACATATATATTTAAGCTCTTAGTAACGAATCAAACACGTTGATAACACGTTGTTATAACAACAATATATGTCACGCTTTGTAAAATATAGGTTTTAGCCTTTGACAGGTGAATTGGCAATGTTGCTAATTGTATCACGATTAGAGCTGCGATGGCGACGGAGATTGGCTGAATTCTTATGAACAGCTCTCTCTCTCTCTCTAGAATTTATAGATATAATACTCATAGAAAATAGGACATAGGATCAACATCTTGTTGTAAACATAAAAGGTATAGAATTTTAGATGGAGCTGGATTGCTGATAAGTTTAATTAGATTTAGAATTTGCTGTGCCCAAACCCTCTTCAGACAGGAGAGCAGCATTCCTTGAAAAGGTGAAAAAGACACTTGAAGCTGATGCAAAAAAGAGCACTTGGTTATCAGTTAAAGATATCAGAATGCATAAACCTTCTTGGGAGTCAGTCAGTCGGTCATGCGCACAGACAATTTCAGGACTGTGGAAATAGGATTAGTTTGATTAGTGTTAAGACCAAGAAAATAGAGTTGAATTGAGGGAAGTGACAACAACGAGGATTACTACTTCTAAAGGTACGGGAAAGAATGGCATCAGGGTTGTTTGTTTTCCCGGTGTTCATGGTGGATTGGATACTATCAACCACACTGTAGGTGGAAGACACACACACCTACACACACACACACACACACATATATATATATATATATATATATATATATATATATATAGATATTATATATATATATATATATATATATACCTATACCTATATATATATATACACTACACTATATATATCACACCACCCTTTCAGCTCATATACGCCCATATACATATACATACGCATATATATATATATATATATACTATATATATATGTAACTATATATATATATATATATATACACTCTATATATATACATATATATATATATATCTCTATATATATATATATATATATATATATATATATATATATATATATCTTTATCTATAAAAATAAAAATACACATCACTCTATATATATATATATATATATATATATATATATAATCCTATTTACATTCCCCAGAAATTAAGTATATAAACAGTAGAAGATACAAAAGACATATGATTTAAATCATGCCAATTATTTCAGCAGATAAATTAGTATTCAAACATCATTCGCTCTTCAAAATTCGAAGAGAAATACAAAGACCAAAATGAGACCCAAAATGGATGACATTCTCAGCTTCCTTAGTCATTTTAACTGAACTTTGATAATCAGGGAAATTATACTTGCATGCTTACAATAATGAATACATATATAATTATGCGTTTACAAACATATATAACATGCAGTTTGCGCATGCACACACACGAATATATACGCATATATATATATATAAATATATATATATATATATATATATATATGTATACTATATATATATATATATATAACATATATATATTATATATCTATATATATATATATATATATATATATATATATATATATAGAGAGAGAGAGAGAGAGAGAGGAGAGAGAAAAGTAAGAAAAAATATAATTCAAAAATATAGAAAAGAAGAATGG
>JABUQX010076050.1:10000-17944 GCA_015478945.1 Trachelipus rathkii
TAAAGCACATATCACCGTGATTCTTTTATTTTTGAGCTTTGATAAATTAACCACTTATTTCTTGGTTCAAAGTCTAATTATTGCGGTGGTATTTCTTAATTTCCCTCAACTAATCTTGAATAGACTCAAGCTGAAAGAGATGGACATTTACGGAGACAGGAAGTAAGCCATAAATAATTTAGTTGGAAGTATCATGATCCTAAGTTTTCATAAGACTATTGTATAAAATAGTATTAGATTGAAAACTCGTATTTTGAAGTTAGATTTGTTTTTATTAAATATCCTCGTTACGTCTTATCCGACTCCGACTCCGATCTCAGAGAATCATTACTCTTAAGCATTATGAAGATAATTATTATTATTGGTATCTTTTTTATTTATTCTGTAATGTTGTATTTTCTATTACTATTATATATTCATTATTATTATTTATTATTAAATGTTGGATTATTTTAATAACAAAAATATTGTTAATAAATTTATTTAATTGATGAATATAAACGGTTGAATATATATGAATACTTTTTAACTCAGGATCTCCTAATTATTAAATTCATGCAAAGTTTCAAACAATATTATCACAAACTTCAACTTAAGCCTTGATAAAATGTCATATTTCATTAATTAATTATTAAGTATATTATAGCAGATTTTATAATTCTAATTTAATTATTTATTATTATTAGTATTACTAGATTTGTGCATATGATTGATTTGGATAGTTAATACTACATCATAATTCATTATTAGTTTATAGAGGTTGAGGTGGGCACTCGAGAAATATTTATTTAATTAGCTGAGTAATAAGAGAGAAGTACTAACAGCCTAATAGTCAACAATGCTATGGGCTTAAAAATTGAAAGTTTAATTTAACTACTTTAAGCTGACATATTGTATACCTTTTTAGGTTAGAAATCGTTAGTAAAATATTGCACTATATTCGTCTTATTCACGCAATTCAGTTATAGATATATTATTATAGAAGAAATACTATACATGAACTGAGTTATTTATTTAATAATATATAGAATTAATACTATTTAATTGTGCGTTTAAATTATGAAAATATACATTCACTAGCCTGAAATTTTTATAATTTCATTTAATAACAAATTCATTTTAATATAATATTATATAATTAACATATATATTAATATTATATATATTAATTAATTAATATATATATTAATATATTATATATATATATATATTATTAATAATACATATATAATATATATATGATATATATAATATATATATATATATATTATATATATTATATTATAATATATTTAATATATATATATATATTATGTATAGTATATAGTATATATAATGAATTATATATATATCATATATTATAATATATATATATACATTATATATGAGTAAATTATATATATAGTTATATATATATACTATATTATAATATATCATATAGATAATATATATAATAATTATATAGTATACTATAATACTAGTAAAAGTACATAATATATGTAGATTCGCTCATGAAGTGTGGTACTCCACATGAAAAACATATTTAATATTAAATATATAATATACGACCTATTTAATTTTGGTTAACCTGAAAGCCTTGTATACCATTTTAAATGTAGTAGTTTACAGAAATACCCCTTAATTTTACGTGAGAGTGAGAATTCCAGCATTTGATAACTTTTCGTTAGGCCTATCAATTTTTTTTAAATAAAGCGTGGATTTATAGATAAGATTTATAGTTAAAGCGTTTTTTATTCCTTTCTTGAATTATGAAGATCTACACTTACTCCATTATGCAGTTGATCTTTGCAATTATTTTATTATATATTGCCTAAATACCCTGGACTCTTTGAAACATAAGAGATATAAATTGATAATGTTACTCAAATTATCAGAAGAAACATCAGTGCCACATGCAGAATCCGATCAAGCGCAAAACATTCGTTTCAATAAACAAACAGGCACACATCCCACACATTTCGTGACACCACTATTTTACGGAAAAGAGAGAAAACGAGAAAGAGTTTCAGATATATTTTCCCGAATATAGGGTAGGAACAGACATATCACCGCTTCCTTATTAAGTTGATCTGAGTTGTAAAAAATGACTGTCATTGGTCCGGGCACAGGCGATGCCCCGGTGCAAAAGAGAAATTTTTTTACTTCTAAGAAACAAAGTAAGCGATGAAAATTTCTAAATGAAACTTATATTATTATTATAGGCTATTATTTTATGGTGGTTGTTTTTCTTTTAAATTTTATGCAAAATAGATCCTTTTTCTTTTTTTTTACCTTTTTAATTATCTGAATATTTTTAAGTGAAATTTAGAATTAAATTGTTTTACAATTTAAAAATATTTTAAAAAAGTGAAAAATATTGTGTAGGGAGTTAATCTAACCCGGCTACCCTACTATATAAAAGCCCCGTCCCACCCCTGATATATATAAGATATATATTATATATATATAATATATATACTTTATCTTAATAGGTACTGTAATTAGTATGTCACTTATAATATATATTATATATAAATTATAAGATTAATATATAGCTCACTATAATACGTAGTACAGGATAACTGTAAGGATGTATTAGGTTTAGTTAGATATATAATATATATATGATAATTACACAGGAATTAATATTAACTAAAACCGTTACAACATAATTTAATTCTGATAGTGTAATTATATCATTTAATATAGGTTATATTTGATTCTAGAAGGACTTTAACTTATATAACGATATATATATATATATTATGTATATAATATATATTATATATATATATATATATATTATAAATATACTATATATAAATAATATATATATAAATATATATATATATAATATATATATATATATTATATAATATATATATAGTATATATACTAATATAACTATATATATATATATATATATATATATATATATATATATTATATTATAATATATAGCTGTTTCATTCTAGCAAACTACTGATCTTGATTGCTAGGGGATATAGTGTTGGTTCTGCGCTTGGTGTTTGGTTAAGAGAGAAAGAGTTGGAGGATATAAGAATAACTATTAATTAATTATCAATATGCTGTGAGGAATATTTAGTAGTTAAAAGATTTTAAATTACATTCAATATAGAACCACTCAATTTCTTTCATGTCTGTTAATTGTAGGTAATCAGTATCATCAACGTCTTTAACTTTGCTTATAAATACATAATAATAAATTACGACACATCAGTAATTTCTAAATACGGTCTCAAGAATCGAAACTGTTGTGATAATTATTATGATTCTAAGAACTTTCTCAAAGACTTTAATGAAAAGCAGAGCCCTTTTCCTTAGGAAAACGAAACAGATATTTGAATCGATAACCAAATTTAATTATTCTCCATGCAGGCGTTGTTTACACATGGAAAAACTCTAATCCTGGATTGCTGCCAACTAATATTATTGGTAATTTTAATATTCTTATGTAATTTATTATCAAATCTGTTTTGTTTTTTATTTTGTTCTTTTTTTATATTGGCAAAAAACCTTCCTCATTAAATAACTCCCAAGATTTCCTTTAAATCAAAATGTGCCAAAAAGGTATTATTGCAAGATTTTCTGAAAACTGAAGAGACATGACTCAGCAGATAAAAAAGAATTTTAGGAGCTTTTCTCATGATAAAGAAGACAGTAAAAAGAATTTAGTTGTTTACACTATATTTATTTGTAGTGTACACTTCCCCCCCATATTTTCCAAATTTGTAGTAAAGAAAATTTGTTCATATTGAAATCGTCCATTTTTTTTAAACATTTTAATTTCTTCATTAGTTTAAGATGAGTCTGAAGAGCATAACTCCATATATTTATAAAGATTTTTTAACGTAATTTTAAATAATTGTTGTTTCGAATACATAAAAAAGAAGAATCGCAAAACAGTTATAATTTTAAATGGCCCGAATAAGAAAGGTATCTCAAGTAATGCATTATATATATGCAATAATAAATATGTAAATATGTCTTAAGTATATATGGTAAGACTTTACATTATTTTATATGTGTTTTATATAAAAAAACATAATCAGCTAGGAAAATGGATAACATTTTTGGGAGTAATCTGGGAACATTTTTAAAGTTGAAAAAAAGAGAAAATTTAGGGGGCAAGAGCTGGCCAGAGTTTACTTTAGGAAAGGCGTGTAATTCTAGAAACTTTTCTAAATCCTACATATAAAACAAAATCCATTTTCTTAATCATTGAACAATTTTAGTTTATTTATTTTTATTATTTTTTTTAGGAGGGCTCGAGCCCGACGGGGGGACAGAGGGGGGCGAAGTTCCCCCATCGGGTCCACGTGAAGCAAGTTGGGCCGAGAAACCACGACCTCTTCCATCTTTTGCGGTTTACCACCGAGGGTATTGCTTAGTTAAAATAAAATGTAAAGAAAAAAATTAAACTATTTTCTACCGCCTTATTTTCTTCTATCCGAAAACGAGAGGCATCGACAAAAAAGGGCAATTTTCCTGGCAAAACTCAGGAATTTTATAAATAGGCACGAGATTACTTAAAAAAAACAAAGACACAATTTATTCCCAGTCTGTCATTTTTTTTTTCTTTTTTAAATTATTATAATTTTTTTTTTATTTATTAAACATCAACATATTTAAGCAAATATGTGTATATTTTTCATGCGCGCTTGCCGGTTATTATCCTAAGTTCTTTATTTTAAACAATTGTTATTTTATTTTATTGGTAATATTGTGTGCTGTAAGGTTTTTTTTTGGTAGGATAAAGTTATTGGCTAATGTTTTTTTACTTTTACTAGTGTTTAAAAAGTCTGACCTGCTTCTAATATATATATATATATATTTATATTTATTAATATAATTTTATTGTATATTATTATATATATAATATTAACATATATATATATAGTATATATAGTATATTTTATATATGTAATATATAGTTATATATATGTATATTATATTTAAGTATATATTTACTATATATATATATATTTATATATTATATATAATTATATTTAGTAAATAATATATTATATATAAAAGTATAACTTAATATATCTAGTTTATTATATATTTATTACTATTTATATATCATTATATATATGTGTATTATATATATTTATATATATATATATATAATATTATATAATATATAATCTTAATTTGTATTACTAAATATATTATATATATTAATTAATAGTTACTATAAAATATATGCGCGTATATATATATAATATAGATATAGTTAACATAATCTATATGATATATATAGCCTCCGTTACTCAGGATAGCTGAAGAGCAAGGATGGGAAGTATTAAGTATTGATAATGCTGGTCATGAAGAATCACCAGCCCAGGTAATTGCTGTTTATAATTTATAGGATGTGTAACGTGTGTGATTATATAGCTCACCAAGTATAATATATATAATACATATTATAAATATATATAGATATTATAATATATATATATATATTAATATTATATATATATATATATATATATAATATATATATAATATTTAATATAATATTATAAAAATGTATTATTATATATATAATATATATGTTATATTTAATTATATATATAAATTACTAATACATATATTTATATGTAATATTATATATAAATACAATATATATATAAATATAATATTTATATTATATTATATAATATATATTAATATATATATTTATTATTATATTATATATATTTAAATATCTTATATATATATATATTATATATATATATATATATATATATTATATATATATGTTAATTTATAATAGTTAATTATATTATTATATATTTATTAATATATATATATTATATTATTAATGTATATTATAATATTTATATATATATAATATAGTATATGTATTATATACTATATGTATTAATTATATATATATATATATATATATATATTACTATGATAACTTTATAAGTAGTATACTAGGTATACGTTACGTATATTATAGTATATCTAATACTTATATAGTATAATATGAGTTAATTGATATATACCTATATAGATAGTAGCCAATGTATTGACCGAACGCCATATTGTGTTGGTCAAGGCATTTATGGGATGAGATCATAAAAGAAGGATAGAAATCTTATTATAAGGACGATCTTTGCTAAGTACCTAACCGTTACTATTTCCCCTTTAAATTATCCGAGATCAGGGAGTACATATCTTCTTTCCTTCTGTTTTAACTGTGATTGTTGCCTGTTGTTGTTTGATTGTTGCTGTTGCTAATATACATCTTCTTACTTTCTTACTTCTTCTTTCTATCTTCTTCTTTCTACTCTTTTCTTTCATTTACTTCTATCTTCTTCTATCTTCTTCTTCTTCTCTTTCTTCCTTTCTTACTCTATTTTCCTTCTTCTTTCTCTTTTCTACCCACCCACATTTTTTCTTTTACCTTTTTCTTTTTCTTTTTCTATTCATTATTAATATTCTTCTTCTTTACTTCTTTTAACTTCTTCTTCTTCTTCTTGTTATTCAAGTCTTTCTTCTTCTTCTTCTTCTTCTTCATTCTTCTTCTTTTCTTCCTATCTTTTTTCTTTTCTTCTTCTTGCTTCTTTTTCTTATCTCTTACTTCTTCTCTTTCACTTCTTTCCGTTCTTCTGTTCTTTTTCATATTATCTTCTTTTTCCTTATTTCACATTGATTATCTTTTTGCTTTTTCTTTTCTTTTTCTTTTTTCTTTTTCTTTTCCTTCCTTTTCCTTCTTCATTTCTTTCGTTTTCTGATCTTCTTCTCTTCATTTCTTCTCTTCTTCTTCTTTTCCTTCTGCTTCTTCATTCAATCCTTTTCTTTCTTCTCTTCATTCTCTCCTCTCTTCTTCCCTTCTTCTTGCTCTTCTTCCTTCATCTTTCTTCTTCTTTCTTACTTTCTTACTTCTACTTCCTTAGAAAATAAACATAGAGGAGTGTGAAATATCAAACGCACTATTGAGTATCGATGACAATGTTACAAAGAAAGATTAACATCATAAAGATTTGGGACGCCGCTTATATTGACTTTTAATGTTTACCACTGCATAACGATTCTTAGAAGGTTAAATTTACCGAATCAGCAATGTTAAGCGCTGTTCTGGTACTCTAATGAAATGTGTCGTTGGTTGTTGCACGGGATAAATGAGAGATCTCGCAAAAACAAAAAATTTTACTTTTTTAATATGCTTATATTTTATATTTGTAAATAAACTTTGAACTGTTTCAAATTCAACCCGCTTGGAAGGGGTGTTATTTTAAGTTCTAAGGCTCGTTGCATGCACTGATCAGATTATCATCATAAATATTTGTATGGTACAATTGATGCCAACCACTTAGAGGGTTATTTCAAACGTTCTAAGCCGGTGGACCTCATCGATTCAAAACTATCGTCTTATTTTGTAATAACGGTTTGTTGATGTCCACCACTTATAAGAGGGTTAATTTCTAACATTTCTAAGTCGGTTGAACCTCATCGATCACCTTTTACAATAATATCTGTTAATAGTGAACAGTTTTAGCGACTTGATTTCACCGTTTAGAGGGTTATTTCTAACGTTACACGTTTCTATAGCCGTGTACCTCAATTCTTCCTTCATACTAGCCTGAGTTGGATCTGTAAAGCTCTCCTTTGCTAGTCGGTGTTTTTCTGTGTTCTGTAGTTCTTCGTCTTCTTTGTTCTTTCTCGTGAATTTTGTTATTATTAACAACTGTTGAGTTCGGTAATTTTTTATTCATTTCCAATTAAGCTGAAAATTTCGGGAATTTACGACTAACCTCGGAATTAAATAATCATTCTGTAATTTTAATTTAGTTTCCTCTGCTCTCTCTAGGCTTATCCTTTCTCTCTCTCTCTCTTCTCTCCCATTCTCATTCTCTTCTCTCTGTCTCTCTCTTCTCTCTCTCTCTCTCTCTCTCTCTCTCTCTC
>JABUQX010076051.1:15000-27500 GCA_015478945.1 Trachelipus rathkii
AATGCCTAAGAGAGGGATGAGAAGCGGAGGGGAGACCGCCCGAAGCTTCTCTGAACTCGGGGTATTTTAGCTTGACTCTCGTCCTGAGAGGTTAGATTAGAATAGGGACTGTGCCATTTATTATTAAGTAGTGATTACGAGGATTATTAAAGTAATTATCTACGATTTAAGTGTGTATCTATTACCTATCATCCATTGTGTGAAACATTTACTGTCCAAATCTCGTTTACTGATTTAATAAAGCAAAACACAGATATATCTCTCATTTGAAACCGGCAGATTCATAGGGCCATACTTAAGATTCAGGAAGGGGGATCAAAGCGAGTTTGATCCGTTAACCCATTTTTGGTGATCCCAGTAGTGACAGGGAGCATTGCCCCCTAATTTGGTGTCAGATTTAGTGCCAAATTGCTGAATTTCAAATTAATTAAAAAAAAAAAAAATTCTTTCCGTTATCTGTGTATGTAAATGCTAAATCAGTACGAGAGATCTATAAATAAATAAGTGAGTGAGTCAATCTAATTGCAACGTGAAGAATTATACTCTTATATAAATCTTAAATATAAGATAGAAAGTCGTTGCTATCGAATAGAAAAAGTTCGTTATCGCGCCAGAGTTGGGAAATTTGAACCCCAAGCTATCTTAACCCTAACATTCAAAAGATTTTGGCGTGACTCTAAAAACGACTCCTCAAAATATACAAAAGAGTCAGAAACTTTTAGAGTCGAAACGATGGTCAGCACGAAGAAACTGAGTCAAAGGACTCTGACGAAGAACTCCTCACGAACAAATAGGGGAAAGGGGAAAACCCCTTCTCCCCAATTCCCTCAAACTCAAGGGGAGGATGCCGGGCCATCTGGTGTTACATCTGGAAGTGAGCCTGAGACGACGCCCAAAATTGCCCGCCAAAGTGGGAGAACAAAGCGTTCTGAATATAGGTCTCCCATAAAGACTTATAATCAATTAAGTTCTAATCAACTGCCCGTCTTCGATCCTTACGATGTCATCAACTGGCTCAGTGCCACTACCGCAATTTTTAAATTAAATCATATTGACGATCAACATGAACGAGTCCGATTATTGGCTCCAATATTACCAACGACTTTGGTATCAAAATTAAAATTCCCGCTTCAAGAAGATGCCTATCGAATACTTCTCGAAGACATCGAAAGAATTTACCTCCCAGCATTAAGAAATAGAATAAGGGACGTCTTTAAACAAGGCATGCAGCCGGACGAGTTACCAAGGGAATATTTAAACCGCGTTAAAAATGTCCTTGGTAACAAGAGTTTTGAAGTCCTCATAGAACATAACCCTAAATTTGCAGTCGATCTGTTCTTAGAGCAAATGCCTGTAAACGTCCAGATGTTTGTCTACTCCCTCGCTGAAGAAAACGACTTGCCTCGTATGGTCAAGGTGGCGGACGATTTGTATAAGAACTTTGTTCACAAAGACCGAAGAAATCAACCTCAAAGTTATGATCAAACTTGGGACTCTGTAAACGCTGTGCGTGCGCACATTGACAGACACGCCACAGGCGCTGCTGGCCCGAAAAGCACCGCGCCAAACAAGGTGCACAAACATGAAGCCACTCCGCCCAACAACAGCCATCTTTCGCGCCAGCTGGCCCAGCTGACGAACACTGTCTCGACGCTGGCTGATACAGTACAGCAGATGCTTCAAGGTCAGACACACACAGCTGAGAGAGGTAATTTGAGACGCGAGAGAAGCCAGTCTCGCCAATCTCGATCAGCTGATAGTAATGGGTATACAAACGTATTCAACAATGCCGTGCAACATTTATGTTATTACCACTCAAGGTACTTATACCTTGCTTACAAATGTGAAGGGGTGGAGTGCCCCCTCTACCCATTACTCCATAATAATAGTAATAGAACCACCACCTCACAAAATACGGAAAACTAGAATCCCGATTGCTCACCACACCACCTCACTCTGGCAATCGGGAAAAATCAGTTCAAAGGAGGAGAGTTTCCTTTCATCCTCAAATAAAAATCATCAATAATCATCGCCAAGATGATAAAAGAAACAGTGAAATAAACTCAGAAAATCATAGTGCTCATATAAATGGTGAAATTTATATAGAAAATACAAACTTTATAAATACAAATAATAACAGTAGTCAAAATAATACTACTACTAATACAGCACTTATTACTACTACTACCAATAATAATAATAATAATAATAATAATAATAATAATAATAATAATAATAATAATAATAATAATAATAATAATTATAATGATTGTGACAATAATACATCCAATGAAAATCTCGAAACCATTATTAATAATAAAAAGGACCAGGCTCCTCAAAGCATCGAACCAACCGCCTGTGTCGAAATTCTTGAAAATGAAAACAATGTGCAAAGTGACAATAAACGAGTTAAATGTGATAAGATCAATGAAAGTTATGTGAATAGACTACCGTCATTGCTTGTAAAGGGGATGCATGCGCCCTATAGTGATAAAGACAATGAAAGACCCACTGGTAGTAGTAGTGCAAAATCGGAAAACATTTTAATCGATAAAAATATTGTTATAAATGATTCTTCTATCCTGAAATATTATGGTAAGCTACATGAGTCAAATATTATTACAACTGTCAGCCCTAAGCATGAGGGGTATGTATTTTTCACTCTAAATTTACCTAATAATATAGTTATGAACCAGATAAGAGACAGTGAGAGCGATAAAACAAATAGCTTGTTCAACCCCATCAAAAGTGCTGATAACGATCGCTGTGGTGACAGTAAAAATGTTACAGCTGATAGCAGTTCGAACGATAGGGTTAATGTGACCAACGTTGATATCCTTATCAGTTCAATGTCAGTGTAAGGTGAATTGCTGAAATTTGATACTGGATCCTTGAAAAGCTACGGCAGCGAAGGCTCGTGAAATCACAGCCCCCTGTCGGGTTTATGTGCTGCAAGTAATACAAAAATAGCTATTTATGATATTAAAAGTATTGAAATTGACCTAGGTCTGGGTAGGAATTGTAGAGACATTCTATGTAGCAAATATTGAAATGAATATCTTAGGCTTGTCATTTGTCAAAATAATACTATACTACCAATAATAATAATAATATAATAATAATAATAATAATAATAATATGTATAATAATAATAATAATAATAATAATAATAATGATTGACAATAGCATCCAATGAAAATCTCGAAACCATTATTAATAATAAAAAGGACCAGGCTCCTCAAAGCATTGTGTCGAAATTCTTGAAAATGAAAACAATGTGCAAAGTGACAATAAACGAGTTAAATGTGATAAGATCAATGAAAGTTATGTGAATAGACTACCGTCATTGCTTGTAAAGGGGATGCATGCGCCCTATAGTGATAAAGACAATGAAAGACCCACTGGTAGTAGTAGTGCAAAATCGGAAAACATTTTAATCGATAAAAATATTGTTATAAATGATTCTTCTATCCTGAAATATTATGGTAAGCTACATGAGTCAAATATTATTACAACTGTCAGCCCTAAGCATGAGGGGTATGTATTTTTCACTCTAAATTTACCTAATAATATAGTTATGAACCAGATAAGAGACAGTGAGAGCGATAAAACAAATAGCTTGTTCAACCCCATCAAAAGTGCTGATAACGATCGCTGTGGTGACAGTAAAAATGTTACAGCCGATATGGCGTTGAACGATAGAGTTTGTGCAATCGACGATTTGATCTCTTATCAAGTTTATGACCGTATTAATAAGGTGAATTATTTAATTGATACTGGATCCTCGAAAAGCCTTTTGGCAGCAGGGGCTCGTGCAAATCACAGCCCACCTGTCGGGTTTATGTATGCTGCAAATAATACAAAAATAGCTATTTATGATATTAAAAGTATTGAAATTGACCTAGGTCTTGGTAGGAATTATGTAGAGACATTCTATGTAGCAAATATTGAAATGAATATCTTAGGCTTGTCATTTTTAAAGAAATTTCAAATGGGAATCAATTTTAATCATGATTTACTGGTAGATTCTGTTACAAATAAAAATATTAAATTAAATAACAATTACAATTTTAATGTTAAGTATGCGCATGAAAACCTTCCCTCTTAATTGTATTTAAAGGAGGAAATTTTATGTTAATGACTTTTCGTTCTTCGAACTTGTTATTGGCATATCTTTCTATCAAATTGTTTACGCAGTAAAACTCCAGTTTTATCTTGATTATTTCTTCAAACCTGTACAGCTTCCAGATCAGGAGATAAATTCTCATTGAAGCTTGAACTTAATATTCAGTAAGCAATAAAAATTTTAATAATTTATCCCCTAGACAATAGAAGATATTTTGGAATTTGAAACCGCGTGTCCTCGTCGATAAAAAATATGTTTTTAGTTTTCTCTAACATCATTCTTTTATTGTTACAACGGCAGGAAGTATTTATTGGCATCCCATTTTTGTATGGTGGTTACCGTTACAAAACAATTACAATTATTCTGATTTTTTTTTTTATTCAGTTTCTTATGCAGATTTCAAATATGTTTTTAGTTTTTCTCTAGCATCGACCGTTTTTTGTGTTACGCGGCAGGAAGTATTTATTAGCATCTCATTTTGTATGGTGTTACCGTTACTTTTCAACAGTTTCTAATTTTTTATTGTTGGATTGTTTTTGTAGATTCCAAATATGTTTTAGTTTTTCTCTAGTATTTACAATTTTGTGTTCGACAGCGGAAGTATTTGTGGCATATCTAAATTTTGTATTGGTTACCATTGCAAAAAAAAAAAAATTTTTGTTTCTTTTTCGATTTTTTATTGTTTTTATTCAGTTTTTAATGCAGATTCCAAATATGTTTTTTAGTTTTTCTCTAGCATCGACCGTTTTTGTATTTACGATGGCAGGAAGAATTTAACCACAATACCACAAAATGAGGAAGAGGCCAATAAATACTTCTACTTAAATCATATTTAAAAACGATCGTGCTAGAGAAGAGCTAAAAACTATTTAGAATCTATAAACTGAATAAAACAATAAAAGGAAATCGGAAGAAAAATTCTTGTGGCAGTAACCTCATACAAAATGAATATATGTCAACCGGCGCTGTTCTAAAGACAGTCGATGCTAAGAAAAACTAAAAATATTTAAGGTACTGCATAAAAAAAAACTTGAATAAAAACAATAAAAAAATCAGAACAAACAAAATAAAATCTTTTTGTTACATAGTGTAATTTACACCCTAGACTGAAGATTACAGAAACTGAACCCACGTGTCCTCATCGATAAATATCACGACACGTTTTTGGGTGGCCTGTCCGAGAAGGAATATAGTTTCGACATTATTTCTTCATTACACTTACTGAACTTAGGTACTCACCTCTCTTTCATTCTTGACAGTCTCTTCTCCCGTTTGTCGACAATAATAATGGACTATTAATCTTGGTGTCAGATGGCTAAAGAATTAGGCCTAAAAGCCAAAGAGTCTGTCGAATTTATTAAAGAAAGAGAGGAAGCTTATAAAGAGGAAGTTGAAAGAAATGCTCAAATCAAGAAAGAGGAAGCTGAAAGAAATGCTCAACTCAAGAAAGAGGAAGCTGAAAGAAATGCTCAACTCAAGAAAGAGGAAGACGTTAGGAAAGCTGCGTTACTAGATAAACAAATCGAAGAAGCCGAACGTACGACTGTCCAATCAGTCTCAATCTTCCGTCCATTCAAACAATGTATTCTCATCGACCAACGTTAAGGTACCGAATATGGCCCCGTTCGTTAAATCAAGGGATTAAATGGACGCTTACATTCACCGTTTCGAGAGTTATGCGACATCTTCTAATTGGGATCGCAGCTTATGGCCTCTCTATTTCAGTGCGCTTCTAACTGGAGGTGCTCTGTCAGTATATAGGAAGTTGCCGCCCAACTTAGCAAATTATTTCCCTAGCTTAAAAGAAGCCCTTCTTACTCAATTTAATATGACTGAGGATGGTTATCGGGCTAAGTTTAAGGAAGCCAAGCCTAAAGCAGATGAGGGCCCGTTACAACTCCTGAATCGGATTAAATCATATATATCAAGGTGGAGCGAGCTCTCAAGTTTTAACCAAGATTGTTAAGGTTTAACCGATCTCACGGTGGTCGATCAATTTCTCACCTGTTGCCCTAAGGACTTAGCGGTTCATCTTAGAAAAACAGGACTCTATGGTTTAAATAACATTGCTTCTCGTGCAGATAAATTTCTTCAAGCAAGGGGAAGGAACCTTTGTACCAAAAGGAAAGACTTGAACCCATCTGTGGCATCTGGTAGTAACGAGGAAATACAAAGCCATAATACTCAACGCCAACACACCAAAGTTTGCGGAATATGCAACAAAGTCGGTCATGATTCCAATGCTTGTTATTCAGCCCAAAACGGAAACAATAGATTTTCACGTAACCGGCACCATTTTGACAATAAGTATAATCGTGATAACAAGACGTCGGAGAAAAGATGGCATGCACCAAGGCAAGAAATACACAATGCCGCTGTTACAATTGATACAGAAAGAAGGGTGTGTTGATGTGAGTAAAATATTAAAGGACGGCATGCTGCATGTCGATATTAAATCAATCCCCGTTATAACCATGTCATATCAGGATAATTCAAACGTCAAACATTCCCTAATGCCTGTTACAAATGGTTCTATAAATGGCTTTGAGGTATCCGTACTTCGTGATACAGGGTGTAGCGGTGTAATTGCGAAAAAGAGGTTTGTGAAAGACCATCAGTTCACAGGAAAAATTAGGAAAATGCTCTTAATAGACAACACCCTTAGGACAGCCCAAGAAGCGATAATTTGGATTCAGACACCGTTCTATACAGGTTATGTAGAAGCTTTATGTTTAAAAGATGCACTCTATGATTTAACATTGGGAAATATCCCAGGCGCGTTAGGTCCGGAGATAATAGGGTTCGGAATTAGTGACAAACCCGATATCAACCAACAAGGACACGCCTGTTGTCAAAGCAACTCATGAAGCTGAAACTACTATAGAAAATCGTAAGACATGGGAAAATGTGAATGGAAACCTCCCATTACAAAAACAAGGGAATTCCTCAAACTCAGACCATCTTGAAGCGAGTGTTGGAGAGGCAATACAGTCTGAGGTAACGGCGGAGACGCCCGAGAGTGTTAATAGTAGAGTTGATGCGGCATACCATTCGTTGAGATTAAGGTCAGACAAAGACCAGAGCTTAGATGCTGGGAAAGATAAACTAATCAAGCCCCAAGAGACAGATTTCACTTTGGTAAAAATCCGTGATATGTTTGAGAAAGGCGACGAGAAATGCGAAAAGAAAAATGGAATTGGTGAAATCATTGCAGTAATCAAAGTTGCATATGATGAAGGTCAGGCTAAACTTAACTTCAGATTTATTTCATCAATATTCTTGGATTGACTTTATGCCTGTTGGATTCCATGCAAAAGAAATCTCAAGTCCAAGTTAAAAAGGAGAGGAGATATTCGTCGTCGATTGATATAACTTGTTCTCCAAACAATACTGATGAAAAATTTGAGAAATTCAAGATTGAAACCGCTGATATGCGTGGAAAAGATGAATTCAAAATTGAGATCCCTCAAGAAATAGAGAAGCCTAATGAAAGTTTAAAGATGCCGTAAGGACAAAATGTGAAAGTCCCATTTTCAGAACGCTTGGGTGGGTGCGCTTATAATAATGCGTTTGTCCTAAGTGATGAGGAGGGGGCTAATCCAACCTCTGCTCTTGGAACTTTACAGGCTAGGATGTCTAGTCAGTCATCGCCCAGATTAATGCGTCCTTATAGTTTTTACCTTGTTGGACAATACGAATATACCCATGGAGAAAAAGTTTCAGTCGGGAAACTTGAAGAGAACATAAAAATGTCAAAAATTTTACATTTTGAGACTTAAACCCAAGTGGATCAGATAAAAATAATAACCACTGACTTTTTTCTTCATAAATGTGTTTTACAAATCAAAAGGAAGGGACACTTTTTGATTTGTTAAAATTTTTTATTTTTCAGCCCACCTTAATATATATATATATATATATATATATATATATATATATATATATATATATATATATATATATATATATATATATATATATATATATATATATATATATATATATATATATATATATATATATATATGTGTGTGTGTGTGTGTGTTTTAATCTTGTGGAGTGTAGACGTGTTTGAAAGTGCTCCTGGTTGAAAGTTTGTCTTTATTTTATTTATTGTTATTATTATGCTGTGATGTGTTTAAGGAAAGTGTATGTGTGTTCTTCAAATCATATTTTGTTTTATTAAATTATATCACTCGGAAATTAATTAATTATTCGTTTCGAAGAGGTTCTGCAGTTTTAAAAGATAAGTTCTAGTTTTAAATTTTTTTCTTTTTTTTTTTTAGTTGTAGGTTTTAAAAAGTTTTAATATTGCCTATCCGAGTGTGGTAAAGTTTTATAGGTTTAAGTTTTATTTTTCATTGTATAGTAGTTGATTTTTAATTAATTTCCTTTAAATTTTTAAGTTAGGATTTGGTTTGTGTCAGTTTTTATCCCAACATCTCCGTTTGTTTTAGTCTGTTTTTGTATATTGTTCTTATTTGTTGTTTTTTGTTTGTGTGTGTGTGTGTGTGTGTGTGTGTGTGTGTGTGTGTGTGTGTGTGTGTGTGTGTGTGTAAGATGGCAGATTTGCGTAGGCGCGGGCTTTCTATTGACTTCACCAACATCCGCGGCTTAAAATCTAACTTAGCCTCTGTGGAATATCACCTCTCTAACCCTAACCTTTTGCTCTTATCTGAGAATCGATGGCTAAGAATTCATCCTCTAACTCGTTTAATGTATCCAACTATAACTTATTTCATAATTTCCGTCTGAAGGGTGGAGTGTGTGCCTATGTAAACATTAATACTCCTGTAACACGTCTCGTGAATCTCGAATCTCCTAACTTCGATGTTCTGTGGCTCAAAATCTTTCTTCCTTCTACTACAATAATCTTGTGTTTCTGCTACTGTTCTCCTAACAGAACAGATTTTCACTCCTTCTTTGAATATCTTACTACTTCTCACGAGACTGTTATATCTTCTCATCCAAATACTGAGGTCCTCTATTTAGGGGATTTCAATGTACACAACACTAGATGGTTGGGTCCTCTCCGCACAGATATGGGTCGGAGCATGCAGAAGCATTCAGCATTCTCAACGATCTGGAGCAAGTAATCAAAGAACCCACACACACATTCCGGATCCTCCCAGCTGTTCTTGAGCACACTTGACCTGCTATGTTTCACCCACTAGTCCTTCTCTCTATAAATACCACCTTCGCTCCTATTGGTAAATCTGCCCAACCTAATATCTCTTAATTTTAATACTTTCTCTCCAACAGCTCTATCCTGCCTTATGCGTTTTTCTGGCACTTTAATCGGAGCGAGTCTTACGTCGCTTCTACGCTAACTATAATTGGGGTACTGCTTTAACTCTGATGATGCTTCGGCTTCTGCCGCTAAGGTGGGATCTGTAATCGTTGACAGGATGAGCAGGTTCATTCGGCTTCTTCATTTAAATCTTTCTCCTCACCAATCAGTTCGATCGTGCTTTGTTCTCTCTTGCCATTCAGGCTAGAAACAGCGCATATCGGGAAGTGGAAAAATACTCGTTCTCCTATCACTCTCGCTAATTTTCATTCAGCTGAAATCCGTTGCAGGATACTCTTCGACGAGCAAGAGGACTTTCATCAGACGAAAGTGCGCTAACCTCCTTGTTCTTACTGACAAATCTTTCTGGCCTCTTGCCAAAAACATCTCTAACAACTTCTGTAAATCTGCTTTCCCACTCTTATTCGATCTGATGGCTCTGTGCTAACTCTCCAACTGAAAAAGGACAATCTTCGGCCTCCTATTTTCCTCTAACTCAACCCTGGACGATTATGGCATTCCCTCCTCCCTCCTCCCTCCTCCTCCTCTCTCCCTTCTCCTCTCAGGTGTCCTATGTCTTGCCTGTGATTACATTTGATCAGGTACATGGGCTTCTGAGATCTGTGAAGGAAGGCTAGTGACCAGGATGGCATTCCTCCCCGGGAGATTTTGAGAATGGTTACATTCTTTGTGCCCTGTTCAACATATATTCTCTATGTCTCAATACTGGCACTTTTTCCCTATAAGTGTTGGAAGCACGCACATATCCAACCTATTCCGGAAAAAGGAAGCCCCTCTGATCCTTTTAACTATCGCCTATAGCTCTCCTTGTATTCTATCTAAGATCTTTGAAACCCTTCTCAACTCTCATTTCTTGATGCATCTGGAATCTCATTCTCTTCTTCCGATCGCAGTACGGCTTTCGGCGTTAAAGGTCTACTGGCGATACTTTCTATTAACCGATTTATGGTTTTCCGCTCTTTAGGAACTACGGGGAGACTTGCGTGGTGGCATTTGACATATCAAGCATTTGACCGGGTATGGCACGCGTCACTGCTCTCTAAGCTCCCCTCCTTTGGTTTTCCTCCTTCTCTTTGCTTACTTATGTCTAGCCTCCTTTCAAGTAACTCAATATCATTTGTAGTTGGTGGAACATTCTCCTTCTTTTTCTACTGTCAATAATGGTGTTCCTCAGAGTTCCGTCTTATCTCTACTTTATTCCTACTTTTCAATAATGATCTTCTTACCTGCACCTAACTCTATCCACTCATATGCCGATGACTCAACCCTTCATTCTTCAACTCATTTCAATTCTGCTCCCTCTTTTATTTCTAGAATTGCCTCGTCTTAATCTTTCCGATTCTATTCTCGCTGATCTGGATAGAATTTCCGAGTGGGGTCGTCTCAACCTTGTGAAATTCAATTCTTTAAAACCCAACTTCTACAAATCTCCCTCTCTAAAACACCTTCTAACTTTCCTATCTCTTTTGATGGTTCTCTCGTCTCTCCTGTTGACAATATAAACATCCTTGGCCTTAACATAAACAAAAAATGTATTGAAACCCTCAAATCACAGCGACAGTTGCTAGAACAGCCTCAAGGAAACTAGGAGTTCTGTTTAGACTGCGAAATTTTCTCTTCTCAGTTACCTCAGCTATACAAGGGTCGCATCGCCCTTGCATAGAGTACTGTTCTCACATCTGGGGGGCTCTGGTTTCACCCGGCTTTTGGACAGGGTCGAATCAAAGAGCCAAAAGGCTTATAAACTGTACTTTCCACTCTTGACCCCCTATCTTTGAGGCGCGATGTTGGCGTGCTATCTCTCTTTTCTATGAAGTAATTACCGCAGCGGCAGTGTTCGAAGGAAACTTACCAATTGCGACCACCACCTTTACGACGCCCCTCAATAGAACAAGGGATGCTCTGTCTGCACGAAGTTTTATGTGGATGTGGTAACTCAGGCTAGTTCGCTGTGGTGCTTCCTTCTTTCCCTGCCACTTCTGTTCTGTGGAACTCTCTTCCATCTTCTGTGTTTCTACTCAATTTAGTCTCCCTCACTTTAAAGCCTTCGTCTGTGCTCATCTGCATAATTTGCTAGCGGATAAAATTTTGGTGTGCAACACCCCTCCTGAATAGGGGGCTCTGCCTGTAAGTAGTGTGGTGACAACTGTAAAGAAAGAAAGAAAGAAAGATATATATATATATATATATATATATATATATATATATATATATATATATATATATATATATATATATATATATATATATATATATATATATATATATATATATATATATATATATATATATTTAAAATTTTAATTAGAATTAAACTTTGTGGTAGTAAAAAATCGAAATATTAAAATGCAATTGTTAGAAATGAGTGTAAACAAAATTGAATTTGAATGTTTTGAAGAAATAAAATGCGAAAACCAATGATACGAGTAAAAATAAAAAATAAAATAAAAAATGTCACAAGAAACAAATGAATTTAGTACAAAAATTTACACTAAAAGGGAAGAATGAAATCTGTGAAGGGAAATTCCATATAGGATAAAATGAAAGTATTATTATTATTATCAATCAAGAAGTTTTATTAGTGAAGGAAAGCATTTAGCAATTAAATACATCATTATTCTCTCCGATGTAAGTTCGAAGATGTCGAAAGGATGAAGAGCAGAAGATATTTTCAAAGCAAAACTTACGAGACTGGTAAGGTTTAGTTCTGGTTGGAGGAGGAGCTGTCGAAAGAACATTTTCCAGCGTAATATCAAACCTCTGTCGAAGGCAGAACGTCAAGTTCGTTTTGTCTTTTGACAAACGAAAATCTTCGACCACTTTTTCGCTCACGGTGACGCCACAAGACTTTCGCACGAATTCAATACACACTGCATCAGTAAGGCGAGAAAAACCAGATGGATCTTGCTGCTCTTCAACAAGGAAGCACAACTGAGACAAAACACGGGCATTTCCAGGGTCTCTCCAGCTAACAACTATGGATGATTTAGTCACAATCAGTAATATATATATATATATATATATATATATACCTAATATCAACTATATATATATATATATATA
>JABUQX010076052.1:7500-11215 GCA_015478945.1 Trachelipus rathkii
AGAAACATATGACATAGAGAGTCCAGAAGTTGACCTATCAGATATATTGGATCAAGCAAAGGGAACCACACACACATACCAACATGGTTAGCCTTTAATTCAGCGTTACTGGATGTCCCGAAAAAGAAGACACAAGTATGTGTCCTACCGATAATACCGGCTAGCCCCACTGCTCATTCAGCTCAATTAACCTTAATCACCCAACTGGAACTTGTTAATAAACACATATGTGCCAAAAATAATTCCAAATGTGTCTTGACTCTAGACTTGGGTATTTATAAGCCAGTCCAGCAACAAATTATGTCACAAGTTGATGTTCATCACCGTAGGATTGTGCGACCAAAATAGTTGCACACAGCTTTTGCAATGATACGTGTAAATGGAATTTTTGTTGACGGAACTGAAATTCCTGATTTGTGGTCAGTGCTGTATGGTGATAAAACAGCCAATCAAATCATTTCAGGTAAGAAGTTCAGACGTGAGGTTGAAGCACACACATTCGTACCATAGTTGCTCTGCATAATTGCTACTTTCAGTATTTCTTTGAAGAAAATGAAACTTTGGACATTAGTGTCTATAATGAAGAGCAAGAGCTACGAGCCAGATTCAATGAAACTGTTGCACAAGAATGTCTTACTAAACTTCTCTTGGCGATGCAAAAGTGTGATCTCTTAAACAAGATGAAAAAATTTGATGAACAGCAACAGGAAGAAATAAAACCAACATTCCGAATGTTACGAAAAATATATAGAATGTGTTTGATTGTTTTTGTTTACTAGTTTCTTTTGAGATCTGTCAGGACTGCTAATTGGGATCTGCATCTTTCTTCACTAGAAGATTTTGTAAAATACTTCTTTGCATTAGATTTGACAAACTATTCTGGAACGACCTAGCATCTGCTTCTGATATGAGAGAGTTTGAAAGAATCAGATCGCAGATATTTGACATGAGTGAAAAGGGTCCGCTGTGGTAAGTAATATACGTCTAAGCATATCCGTTTTGTGCTCTACCTTGTGATGAGGCATTAAAACATAAAAACAGAGCAATGAAAGTTGTGGGAGGACTGGTTGGAAGGACACAGCAACCGAGTACTCTCGCTCGCTTTTTCTTAACAGCACCTGAGACCACTGAGTATGTGTGGTAGTTCATTCAAACCGGAAGCTAAATAGCACCATTTAAATAATGATACCGCTGTTAAAATCTATATGATGAACTGGAGCGTATTGGAAATCCTTTTCAATTCGATGGGCCCGAGTTCATGAACATAAAACAAAGGCTGTATTGAGCAAGCAAAAATCACATCAGATATTAGCCGAATTGAACCATTAGGAACAATTTGTATGAAGCCTTCAAGTCAGAGAGACTTCTTGATTGATCAGTCAGTCTCTGGGCACCTATAACAAAGAATAAACTAAAACTATGTTCTATCACCAATAAAGAAATAAAATTAAAGATTGTTGGATCCATAAAAGAGTTGAATGCAGATCGTTTCCTTTTTGCACGACTTTTGATTGTCGCACGATCTCAACAAGAAATAGACCTACACACAACCTCAGGGAAGTATGAAATGTCGGTTGTGCCCAGATCCATGTTTGCAGAAGATGGAACAATACATTATTGCCCAGCCAAAAGTAAACTAATTCAATATCTTGAAGTCTGTTGCGAAACCCTCATGCAAAAAAAACTCTTACCCAGATATCTGTTTCAAAGCTCACTAAGCAAATAGCTGGGTTGCAATCGTGGATGGAATGTGAGAATTTCAGGCTCTTGATAAAAACCATCGCAGTGAAAACCTGTGAAGATCTTGCTGATGTGTTCACCCAAAAGATCCAAAGGAAATACTGGCAATATAATGAACTTCATATTGTTTTCGACACGTACTTAGACAAATCAATCAAGAATCTTACTAGAGGTAAGAGGCTCCATTGAGGTGTAGCAACACAGTACAAATTATGTGACACCACTGACATCTCAAAGATAAATATGAAAAAACTATTGTCACACACTCGTACCAAAGATTAATTAACCACCTACCATGCACACAAAATTCTGTCATGCAAAGAAAGCAGCCAGAAAATGTGTTGTTTCGTGGCTTACGGAAGTTTCGGCAACTCATTGCTCTTTGCATTGTTTAAAGAGTAGTCAAGAAGAAGACGACACAATAATCTTACTACATGCCCTTAACGCCAAATATAGAGGTGCAGATACACTATTAGTGTTTACACAAGACACAGATATTTTAGGTTTACTAGTGAGACTCTATCCAAAACTTCCGGAACACATATTCTTTATGGCAACATCAGGAGAGGCAATATCAGTACAAAACATATTTGTATCATTCGGAGCACTAAAACTTCAGCATTGCCCGGATTTCATTCATTATCAGGTTGTGACTCAACCTGAAGTTTTTTATGGGAAGGGAAAGTTATCAAATTGGAAATCATTTATTTCAGCGAGTGAAGAAGAACGTATTACTTTGCAAAAGCTTGGTACCAGTGATCTCGTACCTGATGATGTTTGTATCAGCTAGAAGCATTTATTTGCCGGGCTTATCAGGCGCACACCTCAACAGCATCACTTGCAGAATTACGGTGGGAAATGTTCACAGCCAAGCAAGCCCTTGAAGATAAGTTACCTCTCACTAGGGGCTCCCATGTACCTGCACTTAAGAGAGCTAACTTTCAAGCACTTGTGTGGTCAAAAGATGATGATTCAAATCCGACTACCTCTAATCCAGTTGGACACGGCTGGTGTGTGGAAGAGAGAGTGCTTACCCTTGTTATGTGTGAAGAACCATGTGCCACGGAGTCTCTTCTGAAACTGATTAAATATTTATGTATGAAGAACTGATGTTCACCACCTTGCAAATGTTTAGCAAACAATCTGCCTTGCACAAATGTGTAGTTGCAATGCGGGAAACTCAACTTGTGATAATTTGTTTCTACCTGATTATACCGATGGAGAGAGTAATGAAGCTAATGAATCCAATTAAAATCTTCCTATTAAATATTTATGTGCATATAATACTTGAATTTGTTAAAACATTATTTGTAAAGCAATGTAAAGAAATGTAATGTGGAGCATATTTTCTTATAATGTATTAAAATCATTCTGACATAAATTTTTTTTATATATACCTTTGTACCTAAAATCCAAGTAGTAATCAATATAGTAGTTTTTTTCAACTATTTGAACGTTATTTTTAGCTTTTTAACAGTACCTTTCCAACAAGCTAAAAGAAATTTAAAATTGGTTAGATAGCGACCGAGATAAGCCAGTTTGTTTATATTGCAATGGTGGCCATCTTGGATAACGTAACATCAGACATATGCAACACCTGTGAGGGTGTCATCGTGAAAATTACTAAACTACATAATTTTTCATATAAAATGACACCACTGGTCCTTTCCTTCATTAACTTTGCCACAGGCAGCCACTTTTTTCCATTGTGCTCTCGGACTAATGGGTAATGTTAGGATTTCACGTTTTTTTGAATTCTTTGAAAAAAAAAAAGCCATAACAATGTGGCAAAAATCTCTCAACAAAATTGTCAATGCCGAAAAGACATGTCAGATTTAGAAAAGTATCTGCACAAGCTTATTTATCTAATAAGAAAATAACAGGCATTTTTTTTTTTGCAGTAAAGTTATGAAAAATATTGTTAAAATAAATAATTTTATTTTTGTAAAACGATTTATAATGTAATCCTTTAAAT
>JABUQX010076053.1:0-2500 GCA_015478945.1 Trachelipus rathkii
TATATAGATATAGGATATATATATATATATATATATATATATATATATATATATATATATATATATATATATATATATATATATATATATATATATATATATATATCATATCTGGTAGTAAATACACCACTAGTGTTGTTGATCCCAAATTAAATCTTAAACTAAAGCTCAATAAACTCTGATTTGAGATATTGAAAAATAAATTGAAGTAATGAGGAAAATTAATGAAGGAAGGAAGGGAAGATGGATAGTTCCAGAAATTAAACTAGAGTACATGGAAAGAATGAGAATAGCGGTTAAGTTTTGGGTTCAGAAAGCAAGCAGAGAGAAAAGATTAGACCGTGTGAAAGCTAAACCTAGAACAAAACGCATGTGATGGGCGCTTTATATAAAATGACGTGCAACAAATCTATACAGAATAAGAAATGGGGTGGTGTGACAGTTTGCAGAAGTTTTGAAAGAGCTTCAGAACTTCTAATCTCTTGAACAGAACTTGTAACCTCTCTCTCTCTCTCTCTCTCTCTCTTCTCTCTCCTCTATATATATAGCAGTAGTATATATATATAGCAGTTATATATATATTTATATATATATATATATATATATATATATATATATATATATATATATATATATATATATATATATATATATATATATATATATATATATATCAATCATCTACTTCCCCTCCCCAGATTGGGGGTAAGGTGCGCAGCATAGAAGAAAATGACGAGTCGAAAAGAAAGCCCTCCCCCCTTACCGCCCCCTTTATACCCTTAAGTGAGGACTCGTCCCAGTTAGAAAAATCCAATCTAGGGTTTCACGAGACTACAACGGACCTTCACTGTGGTATCTCGTCAATGTGGGATTCATCCCCTTCGCCAGGCCCACAATAACAAACCCTTACAAAAAACCCACTATTCACTCCTATTATGTACCTTTCATCTCGCCTCTGCCAAACTCCCATTCCTTTCCTTCAGGCATTCCTTTACTCACTCAATCCACTTTTTCTTCGGTCTCCCAGCCGGTCGATTCCCAGCTCTCTCAACAATGTACATCACCTTAACCAACCGACTATCATCCATCCTTTTCATTTGACCAAACAATCTCAATGTATTCTCGTTTATTTTCTCATTTACGCATTTCCTCACACCACACAACTCCCTGATAAGTTAATTCTCAGTTAATCAACTCTTCTCACACATAACACACTCCTAAGATTGTCCATCTGAAAACATTGTACCTTAGATCTGTATCTCTTATTCTAGACCATATTTTCATTACTATACATTAACACAGGTAACAGCATACAGTTATTCAAAGCCCTAGCTCACTCAAGACTTAGTCCCTTTACATCCACCAAGGATTTAATTGCACCAGCCACCTTCCTATCATTTCAAATTTTCCACTACATTCCGCATCATTCTTTCCCTTTTCATTCAACATATATCCTAAATATTTAAATTCAGACACTTGTTCCAGCTCACCATCTAACATAACTTTAAACCACGGACTCCGCCTCACTTACTACCATCACCTTGCTCTTATCTACATTTGCTTTCAATTCCATCCTTTTGCAAACCCTGCCAAATCCTTCTACCAATTCTCTCAAATTCTTTTTTCAGATTCGCCATACAAAACCAAATTATCTGCATATAATAAGTTGGGCACCCTCCACTCTCTTTCATTCTCTATCATTCTATTCTAACTCATTCCCCTGCCACCAATACCTATAATCCTATCATAACCCCATCCAAATACAAACTGAATAACCAAGGGGTCATAACACATCCCAGCCTTACTTCGCTTTTAATATTAAACCAAGTACTTTCAACTCCATTTATTCTTACACAAGTTTCACTAGCGTCAGGCATACTTTTGATTCCATTCAGAAGCCTACCACCAACACCATATATCATTTAACACTTTCCATATAGCTTCCATATTAATCCTATCATACGCCTGTTGCAAATCCATAAAACCTAAATACAATTTATTCTTCTTCTCTCTCAGTTTTTCAATCATTTGTTTGAATGAAATAGTTTGATCCACGCATCCTCTACCACTTCCAAATGCTCCTTGTTCTTCACCCATCAGCCTCTCAGTCACTCGACGTACTCTTTCGACCAAAATACCAGCATATATGTTCCCTACAACAATCAATAAACTAATTCCTTTATAGTTCCTACAGTTCCCCTAATAAATCTTACCCTTATATAAGGGTACTATTACTGCTCTCCTCCAATCTCTCTGAACTAAGCCCTCCATAAAAGCTTTATTACAGAATTTCCAAATCCATTCAATCACCATCTCGCCTCCATTCTTTCTTGATAATTTCACCAGTAATTCTATCTTATGCCTGCAGATTTACCATTCTTCAACTTTCTCACTCTCCCCATTAGCTCCTGCTTACTAATTACCTCATCCCCAAAATACATATTTCTTCTTGCTCCATCAAATCCACAAACATTCTCTATCACCTCTTCATTACCACCAC
>JABUQX010076053.1:7500-12500 GCA_015478945.1 Trachelipus rathkii
AAAAAGATAGAATATTGTAAAAAGATAGCATTACAAAAAGATTGTAAAAATGATTGAATGATTGAATTTAAAAAGATAGATTTTAAAGATAAAATGACAAAAAGATAGAATTGTAAAAAGATAGAATATTTAAAAAGATAGCATTGCAAAAAAAAAAAAGAAGATTGTAAAAGAGATTGAATGATTGAATTTAAAAGATAGATTTTAAAAGATAAAATTTCAAAAAGATAGAATATTTAAAAAGATATCAGTACAAAAAAAGAAGATTGTAAAAGAGATTGAATGATTGAATTTAAAAAGATTGATTTTAAAAGATAAAATTGCAAAAAGATAGAATTGTAAATTGAAAGAAGATTGTAAAAAAAAAAGATAGATCGGATACCAAACTTTAAGTTTTAAATATAAAAATAAACCAACTAAGACTCAGTAATTTTATAACAGGAAAAACCGACACGTGGGAGATGAAAAGAAGAAACCCAAAGACTCTTAATGATACAAACTTACATTACATAAATCGTCATTCTTTCTTTTTATAGAAAGTTTTAGTTATTTATAGTTTGACGTTTCAAAGGGACAATAAAAAAAGTTATAGTTTCCGTTTTTATTTTCAATAAATAAATACATTTACAAAGTTATCATTTTTATTTGCAATTCACATATTATTTTCTAAGTATAATAATAATAATAATAATAATAATAATAATAATAAATAATAATAATAATAATAAATAATAATAATAATAATAATAATAATAATAATAATAATAATAATAATAATAATAATAATAATAATAATAATAACATTTCGCAGATACGCTCAAATTATTATTATTATTATTATTATTATTATTATTATTATTATTATTATTATTATTATTATTATATTAATTATTATTAATTAATTATATTATTATTATTATATATATTATATGTTTTATACTGTGATATATATAAATATATAGGGTATAATAATATTATTATATATTATATTTATATATATATATATATAGATTATAGTATAGGATATTTGTGTGTATATAGGTTAGTATATGGTGTATATATATTATATATATATGATATAATTTATTATATTATTAATATAATATAATATAATATAATATAATATAAAAATATAATATAATATAATATAATATAATATAATATAATATAATATAATATAATATAATATAATAATAATATAAATAATATAAGAAATGAAGTTTGTAATTAAAAATAGTCACAAATTTAGAATCAGGTTCAGATAGAGAGAATTACAATAATAAAATATGAATACGTAACGATGGAGAACAAAAATGACAGAACAAGAATAAAGAACGAACATTGAACATGAACATTAACGTAACATGAATAAAAGAACAAATTACTTGAGCAAATGAATATGATCATTGCATGAACAAATTAACAAATATCTTTAAAAAAAATGAACATGAATAAAGGAATAAATTACACAGAAAAATAAACACGAATATTACAATGAACAGAATGAACGAAATTACGTTAATATTAACATATGAACAAAGGAACAAATAACTATGGACATATGGAATGAACGATACATTGAACAAATAAACTAATTAGGGTAAAGATGAACATAAATATTGCATGAACACAGGAACAAATATAAACAAATAATAAATCACGTTAAAATTGAAGATGACAAATACATGAGCAAATGAACAAATAAAATGAATATTAATATAATATGAGCAAATAAATTAAATAAATAAATGAATATGAATTTTTCATGAACAAATGAACAATTTACATGGCAAATGAGCATTGGCATAATATGAAGAAAAAAACATGAACATTTCATGAACAAATGAATAAATTACATGGACAAATGATCCTTAACATATATGAAAAAGCAAGCATGGATATTTAATGAACAAATGAGCAAATTATATGGGGAAATGAACATTTACATTATATGAACAAATGAATATTTCATGAACAATTCAAGCGAAGAGCAAAAATAAAATATAATATGTTTAAACACAGATTCAAAATGAAGATATGATACTTGAACAAAGAAGACGGAGGAAGAAACATTGAATATAATTTACTTGTGTTTGTTGCAGGGGTGGGGGAAGGAGGGGGGAGGGGGGGGAGGGGAGGGAGGGGAGGAGAGGGGAGGGGGAGGGAGAGGGGAGGGGAGAGGGGAGTTACGCTGAAGAGAGTGTTTTAGTAAGCAATCATAATGTGAGCATGTTTAATTAACATATTAGCTCTTTAGTATATTAAGTATATTAGATACTTAAATTCTTGTTTTCAGGAAATATTTTAACAAAAATTTTTAAATGCCTCCGGTCCCCCTCCTTTCCCCGATTTATTTTCCATACACTAAGTGTGCTGGGGAAACGAGGGGGCGGGTTACTAAAAATAGTACAAGTTTTTATTTAACCATTGAGACATCCATTAAAACAAAGAGAAAATTAGGAAGGTTCTCAATTCCAATAATTATGTCGACGATTTCTGTTCGAAGTGTCGAATGAAATTTCCTTTCCTTTCTAGATTCAGTGTTTATATGGACCGTAACTGGGGTAATACCCCTGGGTATCTAACCATTTTCCCATACAAAATATGGCGGGTGGTGTTTTCAAGACCCATCGGGCATTCCAGTGAATCGAACCAAGTTACCGATATACAAATAATGCACATTATACGTTTAATTAAATATAAAGAAATAAAACATGGCATGTCTACAAGATGACTTTAATCATGAAATAAAGAGAGACAGGTCTAATAAATAAATAAATAAATAAATAAATAAATAAATAAATAAATAAATAAAAATATTTTGCAAAAAATCCTTCAAAGAATTTGTCTTTTGAAAAAACTAAATTAAGTTCCTAACTGTTTCTATATATACAAATGTCTGCGTAGAAAATTATATTCTCGTATATGCATAATTCATGCATATACTTAAACATACATTACATTAACAAGAGAACATCGAGATTGCAGACACACACGTACGACAACACACACGCACGAAAGCATCAACGTCATCTCCGTTGTTGATAACGTCAAATCGCTGACGAATCACGTGACAGTACCCAAGTGAGCCTTGGCTGACGTACGACGATAGGAACGAACGTTTCTTTTGAGGTGATATGAAGTCCCATGACACCAACGATGGATTTATGCGACTTTTGCTCCGTCTCTAATTCAGAGTTATGGTCACAAGCTTAATTAGGCCCATTGCTTAATTAGGCCCATTATATATATATATATATATATGCTTATATATATATATATATATATATATATGCTATATATATATATATATATATATGTATATATATATATATATATATATATATATATCCATTATATATATATATATATATATATATATATATATATTTATTTATTTATTTATTTATACAAAACAGTGAAAACACCATATCCCGCATATCTGCAGGGTGGTGTTGGTGGCTTATAAATTTTCAAACTTGTCACCACCATTCACGAAAATAAACGTATAATAGAAGGGGGTTTTCATTTATCAGACGAGGAATCATGAATTTTCTTCCTAGTGACTCGACCGACAACTTCGCGAAAAGCAGCTTCACTTTTCATTGAATTTAAAGTTTCAAATTTTCTTTTCTTTTTTGATTTTCATTCCAAATAATTAATTAAAAGAAATGTTGTCGAAAAAAAATGTTGCTCCTCCATCTTGGATTTTAAATAAATATAATTTTAAAATAAATACTTAAAATTTTGAAATCCTGATTCGTTAAAATAATTTTTTCTTTAGTAGATATAAAATTTCAAACCCTAGAGTACTCTCTTCTTTAAAAACAATTTCTAAAGTACTTATTTAGTAATTTCCTTAACAGATTTACAATCCTCTCTTCAAGATATAATCCTTTCAGTTTGGACTTTCTTCGGCAGTCTTTCTGATGCTGCTTATCTTTTTTGCGTCCCTGCTGGTTTCCACCGTGTCCACACTCGATGACAGTCGAATCATATATATATATATATCAGAGGTGGGCGCGCAAATTTTAAAATTTAGAGCGCAAACGCAAAAGCGCAAAGTGGAAAAACTAAGTCCGCAAGCGCAAAAGCGCAAAAATTTTCAAAAAAATTAGTCCGCAAGCGCAAAGCGCACATGTCCGAAAAACTTAGTCCGCAAGCGCAAAAGAGCACAATTTTTCAAAAAAATTAGTCCGCAAGCGCAAAGCGCACATGTCCGCAAATCAAATTTTTTTTAAAAGCACAAATTTAGAGCGCCAAAAAAAATATGAAAAATAAGGCGCAAGTTTTTAAAGACGAATTATTTTTAAATTTTAATTGAAAGATGCAAAATATATAACAAAAAATGAGAAAGATTTTAATCTTATTCAATTATATGTGATCTTGTCCTCCTCGCTCTCCTCTTGCATTCTGAATAGGATCATATTCCCTTTCATAAAGATAAATTTTTCAAAATTGCTGGATGCCATGGTTGCCCTCTTTGCTCTTAGAATCTCAGAGCCTTGACTAAACAACCTCTCCACGACCGCTGAGATGGCTAATGGGGTATTATACTTAATAAACAAGTCCACCCAGACCTCCTGGAATTCACACGGAAACAGGTTCCTAGTGAGAGAGGTACTGTGGTAAAGATTTACTGCATTCAATAATTTCAAGAGTTACACTTCAACGACTTTCACCGTTTGCAATTCTTTTTCCCTTTAAGCACTTATTCATATCTGTTTTATCCCAATTTAAACACAAAAGCACCAAAAAGGTTTAATCGCTAATCACAAGTAACCAATAAACTTAGTAAATTGGCTATAATAATTAATAATAATAATAATAATAATAATAATAATAATAATAATAATAATAATAATAATAATAATAATAATAATAATAATAATAATAATAATAATAATAATAAATTAATAATAATAAAATTATTTTATTGTGTGTGTGTGTGTGTGTGTGTGATATTGTGTGTGTGTATAATTATTGTGTGTGTGTGTGTG
>JABUQX010076053.1:20000-25381 GCA_015478945.1 Trachelipus rathkii
CCTGATGTATGTTATTTGTATAGAAGGTTGGTAATAGTTAGAAATCCATTATTTGAAATGGGTTTTATTCCATTAAAATACGCAATGAGAATATAAAAGTAACAAAAGTCCTTCTGTTGAGGATACTCCTTTGTAGGGCGAATTGCAAAGTGCAGCCCTTAACATAGTGCGCTTTTTCGAACTTGCTCAGACTCTTCGTTTATGTGCGAAATTTGTAATCGAATTCAGTCGGCAGCCTTTTCCTGTGAAGTTTTATCCGCGTCGGTGCCGGGAGGATTCTCTTGAGAGAGTATCTTGAGTGAGATTTTCCTTTCTTCTGAAATTTTTAATAATTGATCTGAACTGACTCGTTATCGACTGATTGAGTGATGCCGCAACAGGACGGGTTTGAAATATCATTCATTCTCAACTTATTGCTAAAATTTGCTCGCGTCAAATCTTAACATTAAGTACGGGGAACATAAATTAGTAGGATTTTTACAAAGTTTATATGGAGTACTCCATCTTATATATATAAATAATATTATATATATAATATAGATATATATATGATATATATATATTAGGCTATATATATGATATATATATATATATTATAGTATATATAATATATACTGTATATTATTGGTATATAAATATATCATTATATATATATATATATATATATTATATATATATATATATAATATATAATAAATATATATATATTATCTATATATATACTATATATATAATATATAGTTAATAGGTATTAGTATATTAATATAATGCTTGAAGCTTATCATATACTTATATATATGTATATATATGAATATATATATATATATATTATATATTAATTATATATATATATATAATATATAGTATATATATATAATAATATATACTATATATATATAATATATATTATATATAATATATTATTATAACTATATTATATATATATCTTTCACACACACACACACACACAATATATATATATATATATCTTTAATATATATATATTATATATAGATATTTATATATGTATATATACTTATATATATATATATAATATATATATATATATATATATATATATATATATTTATATTATTAAAATATATAATTATGTATATATATATATATATATAATATATATGTAATTATATAAATATATATTAATATATTATATATATTATATATACTTAGTATATATATATATGATATCGTTCTTCCTTTCTTCTTTATCTAACCTTTTTTTCGCCAGATTGGGAGTAAGGTGCGCTACAAGCATTGGAAAAGAAAAGCAGAGGAGAAATGACAAACGGTCGAAAAGAAGCCCAGTCTTACCACCTCATCTGTAACCATTAATTAGTAAGAACTTCGTCGCAATCGAAAATCCACCTAGAGTTCTTCCATGGGACGCGACGGATCCAACTATGGTAAGTCGTAAGTGTAGGTTCACCCCCTGGCCCCAGTGGGCCACAACCATACCCCTTTAACAACATCCCGCCACTTCCTCCTCCTATCATTTCACCTTTCTTCTCGCTTTCTGCCCAAATCACATTTCTCTCCTGCAAGCATTCCCTTTACTGGACTCAATCCACTGTTCTTCTTCGGGTCCTCCCCAACGGTATCGGTTCCAACACACTCACTCACTAACATCCGCTTACCAGCCGATTACATTCATCCTTTCCACATGACCAGGCCATCTCAACATACTTTCATTTTATTCTCTCGTTTACCCCTTTCTTTCTTCCATTGAGCCAACACAACTCTCTAATATGTTCATTCCTCATATTTATCAATTCTTCTCTACGAAATCAAATACCTCGGTATATATAGATTGTTCCATCTGAACCAATTGAACTTTAGATCTATACCTTTTATTCCAGACCATAGCCTCGCTACTAATAACAATAACTACAAGGTACACACATACCCTCAATGCAAGATGCCCTGCGACACTCAGACTTAGTCCTTTTAACATTTCACTCAACGATTTAAATTGCACAGCCACCTTCCTACCATTCACACCTTTCTACTACACTCTGCAATCAAGCCGTTTCCCTTCTCATTCAACAATACGCCAAATTGATTTTATAACTGCAGACACTTGTTTCTACTGCTGTCACCATCTAACTACTCCAACTGAGGTCTATCCTCACTCACAACCATAACCTTCTCTTATCTACGTTTACTTTCAGGCCCCTCTTTTTACAATACCCGCTGTTCAAATCTCTCTCCATCTTCTCAAACTCTCGTTCAGATTCACCAACAGAACCAAATCATCGCATATAATAGGTAGGGCACCTCCAACTCATCTCCATTCTCATCATTCTACACCATTTCCTTGCCACTTCACCTCTAATTCTTTTCATACCCCATCCATATACAAATTGAAAAAACCAAGAGACATAACACAACCTGTTCACTCCGCTTTAATCTAACCAATCACCTTTGAACACCATTTATTCTCACACACGCCTCACTATCCTCTACATACTTTGATTCATTCAGAAGCTACCGACCTAAACCATGATATCACTAACACCGTGACCATATGAGCTACCATTAACCCTATCATAACGCCTGTTTTCAAATCCATAAAACCTAAAATACAATGTTTATTCTTTTTTCTCCCTCATTATCCCAATCATTGTTTCAATGTAAAGATTGATCCACACATCCTCTACCAATCCTAAACGCACATTGTTCTTCCCAAAAGTCCTTCAGTCACTGACGCACTCTTTCGAGCCAAAATACCAGCATAATAACTTCGCCTACCAACACTCAATAAGACTGTATTGTATTCCCTATACTTTCTACAGTTTCCTTTATCATCCCCTTACCTCTTATATAAGGGTATAAATTACGTTCTCGCTCCAATCCTTGGTATAAACACTCCATCAACGACTTTATTACAACAACCTCCAATATCCATCAGATACATCAACTGCGTTATCGCTCACCTCGTTCGTTGATCATTTCACCAGTATTTCATCTATACCTGCATGCTCATTCATTTTTCACTTCTCACATCTACCTCATTACCTCCTCCTGCTAAAGCTCATCCCGAACAGATTACCTGATAGCTTCTGCACCATCTAAACCTCCACCATTCACTAGTCAGAGAGCTTCTTCCTTCTGCCAATATTATGCAGATTTCGAAGTGTTCTTTCCACCCTCCCCTCACATCCCTTTCATCAGTTACAAAAGCACATCCCTATTCATTATTCTCAGCAGGTTCCCCTTATTCTCGATTCTTAACCTTTCGCGCTTCTTCCAGAGAGCTTCCCTATTCCCGTGTAAGTCCCTCATTCAATCCCTCCTTCCAAACTGTTCATTTGACTCTTCTTTTCTCCTACGTATGCCCTTTTAGTATTGTTTTTTTGCCTCCTTATATATATTCCAAGCTCTTTTCTTTTGAAACTCTCATTTGCTTTTTAGTAATCAACCAAGGCTTCTTTTTACTTTAACCACTGCTTCCCTCTTCATTCCACCACTCACTGTTACATGTCTTACTTCCTACCTCGTTAGCACCTCCCATATAGCTTCTGTTCTGCACTGTGTAACAAATGTGCTTTCTTCATTTGGATCTCAATTGTTTCAGTTTCAACTTGTTTCGCGACATTCAACTGATTACTTGCGAGCGTTCTTACATAGCTTATCCTTAGTTTACCTGTTCTACTTAACTTCTCACTGCTTACTTTTACACCCACTTCCTTCCGTATTCACCTTCTCGTCCATCCAATATGCCGCACCTACTTAATTTACACATCACAACATAGATGATCCGATAATCCATTCCTAAACCCCTCACTGATTTTAACACCAACACATACTTCAATCTCCTTCTTCACCAAACACACAAATCAAGACATACTTTTCAACTTCGATACCAGATCTCTCCTAGACCAACTCTAGTATATCTTAGTGCGATACCTTGTGTGTAAAGAATAGTGTGTACTTCACACATACTTCTCTTCCTCAACGAAATCATCACTTCTCTCAATTCTCATTTTCTCCGACACCCCCAAAACTAACCTGTTATACATCCCCTTTGTTTTGATCACCTATCGCAACCATTCAGGTTCGTCACCAACTGATCTATCTGAAGCTCTACTGCACCCCATCCAAAACATCATTCGATTATCCCAAAAAATCGTACTCTCATCAACGTTTCCCTCAGATGGACCATATGTCACCATCACTCATACTTTGACCTTTTCAAACTTAATTTTAACCATTAGAAATTCTACGGCCCACACAACAGGTTCAGTTCTTTATCACCACGCCTATATTCCACCAGTCAACGTTCTCATCAGAAAATCTTGCGAAGAGCTCTTCTCGTCTCCCCCAGGCTCTCGGTTCATGCATCCTGTCACACCAGTACACATCACATTTCACACGCAATGCCACTCATTTTTCACGTTTGCTTTCCTTTCATCGTATGGTTCAGTCACAGCGAGCAAATCAAATTTGCCTTTCTAAATACACCTCTCTTCTCTTCTCCTCAACATTTATTCCTCATGAACATTCCATTACCCATGACGGATCAAGACAATTTTCGGCCGAATTAATTGAGACGGCCGTTTACCGGCGATCCGAAACCATCTCCTAGGCCATGCATTAACGCATTGCCTAGTGCCTTTAGCACTATATATATAGTATATGGTATAGTATATTATATAGTTTTGTATATAGATATATATATATATATATTAATATATATTTTCTTTTTATTTTTATTAAATATAATATATATATATATATATATATATATAGCGTGTATATATCTATATAGTATGTATATATATAGTATAATAATAATAATATATAGTATATTATACGTAGCTGTTATAATATATATATATATAATATATAATATTTTATTATATATATATACTGTATATATATACGTATATATTATAGTACTAATAGTTATAGTGTATGGTTATTATATATATCTGTTATAATTTATATACTAGACGTGTATATAGTAGGACAGTTATAGTGGGTTTGACTCCGTAATGATTAGGTTAGGGTTAATGTTTAGGTTAATGGTGGTTTTGGTTAGAGTTAGGCTTAAGGTGTTAGGGTTACCGGTTAGGTTAGGGTACTTTATTCGGGAGTTGAAGGTGTGTTTAGTTTAGCCCAAAAAGTTTAATGTATTTAACCCTAAAATGTTATTAAAAAAGCGGATAATTAATGTGTATTTGCATTTTCGCTCGCTCGGAGTCCACCCCTTATTCAATAGCCATGTATATATATATAAGGATAGTATATCATAGTATATCGTAGTGATAGTATTACATATATATATACTACTGATTTAGTGATATAAGTAGTATATATTTATATATCCGTGATCTGAGGTAATATATATATATATATAA
>JABUQX010076054.1:0-35000 GCA_015478945.1 Trachelipus rathkii
AAAAAGAGAGAGATAATTTTAATGCTCTCTTGGGATATCGGTGAGGCAGCATGTACTTCGTTTTCGTGGATATTCTTCTCTTTTAGCGTTCCTTATTTCTATAAAACATCTGATTTCCGTACAGAGAAGTATTCCGGTATTTTTATTATTTTTGTATATGTGAGAATTTGCCTTCTAGGTGTCGTCTGCAGTTAACCATTGGTGATCGGGGACATTTTGGATATTAAGTCGCTACGTACGGCCTCAAATCAGCCAAATGACTAAGAGATCTTGTTTGATCATGTTTAAATTTAGGGTCCACAACCATTAAGTTTTTGAGAGTTTTTGAGCAACTGTGTAAGAGTACAATGGCCTCCTCTAGCATGTCAAGTCTCTGTTTCATTTGTGGCCCAATACATTGAAGGTTCATCGGGATCGGGAATTACCGGGTTCTATTGTCGTTGTGGTAATCTTGTGGAAAATGACGAGATACGATGTAGGGTAAATAGATATCTGGTTGACTAACACGGATCTGAATTTTACTGGGAATTAACCATGGTCTCGGTGGGGGTTGTAGCAACATATTTATTTTTCGGAGAATTCAGATTCTTCTATATTATTGGGGACTAAGTACTCTCTTCTCGCTGCCCTCTACCCATGTACTGATTTCTACTCATATAGAGAACTTAGTATGAGTAAGTAATTTTCCTGGGGTATAGATATCATGAAGGAGATTGGGATTAGGAAGAAGTTGAGGTTTAGGAAGAACATTATGGTAGTGCATAAGAATTGTTAGGAATAGATTAGGATTAGGATAAGGTTTAGGACTAGGAATGAGATTAGGCTTAGGAATAAGAATTAGGATTAGGGAATAAGATTTAGGATTAGGATAAGGTTAGGATTAGGATCAGATTAGGATTAGGGAAGAAATGATTTTTGGGAGTTTCTCATACTAGGAAGATTTATGAGGAAAGGTTTGGATAGTGGTTGAAATTGGGAAACTAAGGAAGGTTTAAACTCACGATCATAGAAAGAAGTGGTATTTTTAGATTTGGGCAATTTAGGTGCATCAAGAGTAGGGGTGGTAACTTGACTCGGCGGGGAACGTTCTGTGTTAACTGCTGATTTCACACATTATTTTCTTGGGTATTGCTTCTAGTTTAACAAGAAAGGCTCATTTGGACTCGATTAACGGTTTGTCAGAGTTTCGGACGAATTTTTACGTCAGGCGTGGGAACCCAAGGGTGTGTCAGAGTTGTAATTTTTCCCATTTTTATTTTTTCATTTTATCTACATTATCTCCTACATTATTTTCTACTTGATGTTTTATTTTGATCATACAAGGAGAAGCCATGTTCTACACGTGGATTAGAGCAAAGCTGCAAGAGATGGATTGAGTCCATTCTCTTGGTATCAGAAGCTGTGTTGTTTCAAGCCTGTGTTTTGATTTTTTTCAGACATGTAAATTTTTGTTAAAGTAAAAATAAAGAAAATTTATAGTTTTGGAGGGTTATCCTATAACTCTTGAATCTGTATGTAAGTAACCAAAGAAGAAATTACTATTTGAAGATAATGAATAAGAGTAATCGATGAAATTTTCAAATAATGTGATGTGATGTAGCAAAATCTAGTAGCAAGCAAGCGCAGAACTAAACAGAGTCGTGTTTCGGGCAGCATTAATTTATTTATGTTGCGAGAGAGCAAGTGAGGACGAACACTGCCGTACGCGACTGGAAGGTGGCCTCTCTCCAGTTATTCTCGTGAGTGTGATGAGAAGTATTGAATAATTCGGTAGGTAAATAGTATCATAAAGAAGTCGATAGTTTTAAAGTGATGTTCGATAGATGTGGTTTGAAATGTCTAGTAGCAAAGGCACTAACTTAACATCAGAGGTGTTTACGAGCAGGTTAGGCTATTTCGTAAGGAGGGGAGATTGTTCGGCTCGTTGGCCTGCTTACTTGGGTGACTATTCAGGGAGGATTGTGAGTTTTTCAAGGGGAATAAACAATTTTGATATTATCTACAGGTCTTGTTTAACGCCAGAAATGAAGGGTTTACTTACTATAGTGTATATCGGATCTATTTCTATAATGGAGATGTAATCCGATAAGTTCTTGAATTATTAAGAATAAGAAATATGCAATAATGACTCAAGATCAATAAGTAATCAAAATTTAGGATATTGACACCTAGAAAAAATCTATGTTTACTTAATTGTTCAAATAATATACAATTGTGGGAGGATTTGTGAATATTAAAAGAAATACAAATGCCCTCCAACAACTATAATGAAAGTTATATGAATGAATTATATTAATATTTTTATTAGATAATATATATTGAATTATACCTTAATCCAATATATTATGATTATGTACATAAATTCAGGATCAGATTCAAGAGTGGAACCAAACGAGCAAATATGTATTCGTGCATGAAGTATAGGGAGAAAATAGGAATCTATGATATCATGACAAATATATTAGACTTAGCTGGGATTGGAACTGAAGAATGAACCTCAACAAATAAAAAGAAAGAGATTTTAAACCAGAGATTAAAATTGGAATGCAGACCAGTAAATTAGATATTTGGCCCAGACCAAAAAACAGGACTGAAATTTTCCAAGATTAAAACCTGTCAATAAATATAAAGGGGATTATTAAGATACTCTCATTTCATTTTATGACAGTATATTTTTATATAATATTATATGTACTTGATTTGTTTATTGAACTCAACCTTTATGTGAAGAGGGGCTTGTTCAATCTAATTCCAATAGTTGCTGGTTCCTTATCTGATATGTTTGGTCGAATGTTATGGTAGCAAGGTCATGTACTTTTTTAGAATTTAACAAAGTGTTTATTTTAATAATTATCATTATCAATTAGATTAAAAAAAAAAAAGAGAGATAATATTATAAATCTATAATTCAGTAAGGTTTGATAATAAATACGCATATAATATAATACCTATCTGTGCAGGTGGAAGATTTTGTCCAGACTGGATAATGAGAACTTAAATTATCAAATCGTTTACTAGGGTTTTACTTTCAGTCGTTCATGGCCAACTATGCAGAATGAACATCTCCTTTATATATTATATTATAATATTATGGTATAATATATATATATATATATATATTATTATATATATAATTATATATATATATATATATATATATATATATAACGTATATATATATATATATATTAATATATCTATATATTATATATATATATATTATATATATAGTATATATATTATATATATAATATATTATATATAGTTATAGTTACTATATTGTGAAAATTCTGTTCACTTAGAATATAAAAAAAATAATAAATAAATGGAAATTAAATCGTAAATATTTGGAAATAAAGAGATTAGAATATTAATGTTAGGTTTAGATGCCGCAGGCACAACAACTCAATTTTATTAAACCTTTAAATCTAGGTATTCTGTTACGATATTCGACAAGTTGGGTTAATGTAGAGCACTGTTACATACAAATGTGAATTTAATGTTTGGGTAAGTTTGTATTTTGTTTTATGTATAGTCGTTTAAAAATTATTTAATTATTATTATTATTGATTATTATTATTATTGATTTATTATAAGTACTAGTATACTACTACTACTGCTGCTGCTGCTGCTGCTACTACTATGTATACTACTACTACTACTTTGTAAAAGTCCTGATATTTGATATTTCTTGCAGCGCTTTACAACACTACATCAGTATTTTGCCTCTCGTACTATATTTGCTTAGATTAATACTTGCAGTGCTTTTTAAATTGATTACAGTGTATGATTTTAGATATATTATTATTTTATTAATATTTTTATGATAGTAATATATATATAATAATAAAATCATCATTTCAGAAATCTAAGCATCTTTTTCTTTATTAACCTTGCATTTGGGCCAGATATTCACATTCATATTAAATATGAATTTTAAGTATCAATTTTTTTTAGCTTACATCTGAATTTCAGTAGTAACTTTATTGTTGGTGTGTGTGTGTGTATATATATTATATATATATATTATATTTATATATATATATATATCATATATTATATATATATATATTATAATATATATATTATATATATATATTATATATATATTAATATATATATATAATATATATATATATTATATTATATAATATATATATTAATATATATATCATATATATAATTAGGATGTAGGTGGTCAAGACAATCAAACTTTATGGAGGCACTACTATACAGGGACTCAAGTTTGATATTTGTAGTGATTGGCAGACAGAGAACAGTATTGATGAGCAGACAAGAATTAACAGATCATAATGACAGAAGAGATGAGAGATGCCATTCATATTGATTTTGCTGAATAAAACAAGATTTACAGATGGTTAGTTATCGTTTGGTATTTTAAGGATTATAAAAATTAAATTTTCTTTAACTTAAAAGTAATTACTGTAATGTTTACTTACTCAAGGTAGCAAAAAATCATAATTTTGTGCTAGTCTTATTTATATCAGCATATACTTTTTTCTAATAAAATTGAGTAAATTTTTATTAAGTATCTTTTTAATAATAAACTGAAGGCAGATTAATTTCTTTAATTTCTAATAACTTTAATTAACATTACTTTCCTTATGAAGAAACAGTTTACTAGATTAATATAATACCTTGCTGCTAAAATGTACACTATATTAGCATAAGCTTGTTGGTTGGAATTGTAGCATTCTCCTATTTTATTATTAACCATGTGTCCATGCCATAATATTTTTCACATTTTTTATTTTTTATTTTCTTCATATATTTTTTTTATTTCTTTAAATTTTCGCTGCTTCATTTTTGTAGCTATTAAATAATGTAGGAGAGAAATTACTCCTATCCATTTTGTTACTTTATAAGGTTTAAGACTTAAAGTCGATAATTATGTAAGGAGAAAGAAGAAAAAAGGTAAATGAAGCAGTTTGGTAGGAGATGAATGTGATTTACAAGGGAATAATAAAGCTGTTCTGAAGCAAGTAACAAAAAGGTCTAGAAGAAGAGAGTAAGAGGGGGTATTTCATAGAATAATGAATGAATAGGGACGATATTTTCATGACTGATGAAATGGACTTGAGGAATGTGTCGGTGAGAAATTCAAAAATTAACTAACTTGAAAGCATAAAAACAATATAAATGTTGTGGTGTTTTTTGATGGTGTAAGAGAATTAGGTTTTTGGGGATGAGTAATTAGTTGGGAGGATGTAATAGGTAAGTGAGAAATTTGAAGAATGTTAAATCTGCATGCACAGATGGATTACTGGTGAAAATGAAGCTAGAATGGAGGGAATCTGGGTATTTGACTGGAGTTTGGAAGTTGTTTACAAAGTTTATGGGAGTATAGTTTCGCGAAGGATTGGAGAAGAGAGTGATAGTACACTTAATAATAGGTAAGGGAGAATAAGGAGAACTAGAAAACTATTAGTTTATTGCGTGTTGTAGGGTAAGATATAATGTTTTATTTAGTTGAAAGAGTTTCGTTGAGGGCTGAGGGAGTCTTGATTGGTTGAAGATCAGGATGCATTTATAGTGGTTAGAGAATTGTGTGATCAAATTTTCAGCAGTTGAAAAAATGAAAAAAGAAAAATAATAGGTTATATTAGGCTTATGACTTGGATAATGTGTAATGACAGGATTAATAGGAGCTCTGTGGTGTTAGTGTTAGGCTTTTGATAGAATCAAGTATGTAAGTATGACGATAGTGAAGCTTCTGTAGAATAATGGAGATGAAAGTATTGGTTTAATATTAAAGGCAGAGTGAGGCAGGGATGTGTTTCGTCTCCTTATTTATTTGGTATATGGATGGGGTGATGAAAGAATTTGAGGTAGGGGAGGGTGTTAGATTGATGGAGAATGATAGAGAGTGTGGGTGTCCTGTTTGAGAATATTTGTAGAAGACTTTGGTAGGGTGTGTAAAAGGATGAGTTTAAAGTAAATGTAGATAGAGTAGGTGATGGCACGTTGGTGAGGAGATGTGCATTGTAAATATGTTGGATGATGAGGCAATCGGTACAAGGTATTGAGTTTAAATTATTTAGGTTATATGCTGGATGAAAAGGGAAAGCGTGATGCAAGGAGTGTAGTAGGAAAGTTGTGAATGATGGAAAGGTGGCTGGTGCAATTAAATCCTTGGTGAATGTAAAGGGACTAAAGTCTTGAATGTACTAGGGTTCTACATGAAGGTATGTTGTTACTGGTGTTAATGTATAGTAGTGAAACTATGGTGTGGAATAAGAGGTGTAGATACTAAGGTGCAACTGTTCAGATGGATATCTTAGGGCATGTTAGGTGTGAGAAGAATTGATAAAATGGAAAAATGTGTTAGAGAGTTGTGTGGTAGTGAAGAAAGGGGTAATGGAGAAAAACAGTGTATTGGATGGTTTTGTCTTTTGAAAAGGATGGATGATAGTCAGTTGGTCAAGTGGATGTATTGTGATGGGAATCGACTGGCCAGGAAGACCAAAGAAAGAGTGAGTTGAGTCAGTAAAGGTATGTCTGAAGGAAAGGAATGTGGGTTTGGCAGAAGCAAATGAAAGTGTCAAAATAGGAGTGAATGGTGGGGTTTTGTGGGGGGGGGGGGGGTATGGTTGTGGAGCTGGCCAGGGATGAACCACTTTGAGTGATACCCAGTGATAGTTGTTTCGAGTCTCATGAAGGCCTAGGGTGGATTTTTCCCTGACGGTGGCGGTGATGAGTTTCACTTAAGGGTATTCAGGTGTCTTTGAGCGAGTACGGCGGCAACCCTTCAAGTATCGTTTGTGGCTCCTACTACGAGACTGTTTTCTGTTTATGTTTATGTACTTCACCCAATCTAGGAAAAGGGTATATATATATATATATTATAATATATATATTATATATATATTATATATATATATATATAATATATATATATATATATATATATTATATTTATTATATATATATATTATATATATTTATATTATATTATATAAAGATTTTGTTGTGGTTGATTTTCTGATTGTGGAGAGTTTCTTACTTAAGGGTTAGGGGACGGTAAGGTGGAATTGAGTCAGTAATTAAAATGCTGAAGGGGGAGGATATGTGGTTTGACAGAGGAGAAGAATGGTGCATAGCAAAGAGTGAATTGCAGGGTTTTGTGAAGGGGTATGGTTGTTGGTTTGCCCAGGGAATGACCACAATTGAATAGGGACACACAGTGAGGGTCCGTGCGCAGTCTCTGAAACCTGTGTTGGTTTGTGTGTACTGTTGAATAGTTCTTACATAAGGGTATAAAAGGGAAGGTAAGTTGGGGTTTCTTTTTCGATTGCGTCGTTTTCTCTTCCTTTTTTGGCTTCGTGTATGCTCGCGCACTACCCCTATTCTGGGAATTAGAGGTAGATGATATATTATATACTATATAGTATATATAATATATCATATATATATTATATATTATATATATATATATATATATATATTTATATATATATATTTATAATATTAATATATTATATATTATATATATATATATGGTATTTTGGGGATGGGTTATTAGTAGGAAGGAGGTAATGGGTAGAGTGGAAAGTTGAAGAATGGTAAATCTGAGGTATAGATGAAATTACTAGTGATGATCAGAGCGGAGGCGAGATGGTGATTGATTGGGATTTGAAGTTGTGTAATAAGCGTTTATGGAGGGTTTTCCAGGGATTGGAGGAGAGCGGTATAGTATGGTGGTGGGTTCGATTCCTATAAGTGGGTTGGTTCGATTCGATCACTATTTCTTTTTTGTCGTGAGTTCTTTAACAGAAGAATAGAACACGGAGAAAAAGAATAAAAGAAAAAGAACAAACAAACTAATAGATTTATTAAAAATGAAATGGCAACAAAACAAGGTCCTTTTCCGCCACACAACACACAAATATTACAAAAAGCCGATAACTGATCCTTATAAACAATACGAATACTGATAGCATAGCCAATACTGAATATTTTTATAAAAAAAACCAGTCGATTACGATAACGTCCGATACCGTTATACTGCAATAAATCAATTTTCAGCAAATGATGGAACTCTTAAATCTAAATATAAAATACCTTAATCCTAAAAATTGTTAACCTTAAATCTAAAAAAATGTTCAAAATGAATGCATATATCATAGTCTTTTTTTTTTCAGTTTTTAGTGTTTTTCTATTCTAATTTTCCACAACATAATTAGTTCCTTTTTTTCTATTTCATGTGTTTTAGGGTTTCAGTTTTATTTTTTTTATGTCGTTTCAATTTATACTTTTCAATAATTTCTTTCTATTATCAATTTTATTTCAGTTTTTCTTTTTATTCATTTTCAAATTTTTCATATTTCATTTTTAATAGTCCTTTTTAATTAGAAATAATATTTAAATTCTATCTGTGTTAATCAAGTGCATAAATCAGCCGTCGTTCCTGGTTGACCCAAATTGTCACTTCAGACGCTCTGACGGTTCTTGTTGCTAACTCCCTATCTGAAAAGGCTAATTCTTCGGCTCCTTTTCTCTTCTATTTACCCTGGACGATTGCCGGATCTCTTCTCCTCCTCCTCCTCTCAGGTTTCTATGCTTTTCCGTAATTACGGCATGATCGGGTGGCATGGTTCCTTGAGATCTATGAAATCAGGAAGGCTAGTGGCGGATGGCATTTCCTCCGTGTTTTGAGGGAGTGTGCTTCCGAGCTGGACTGTACTCTTCAACTCTTACTCTTCTATGCTTACTACTAGTGACATTTCTCAGTGTGGAAGCGGCATATGTCCGCCATACCGAAAAGGGTAGGAGCTCTGATCCTTCTAATACCGTCCTAATAGTCTCACTTGTATTCTAATCTAAATTTTGAAACTTTTTTTAACTTCATTTCCTGGATCGATCTGGAGTCTCATTCCCTTCTTTCAGATTAAGTATGGTTCGACGCTCGAGGTCAACTGGTGACATACAATCCTATCTAACTGATTTATGGTCTTCTGCCTTAGGGACTATGGGGAGTCTTGGTGGTGGCGCTTGACATATCAAAGGCTTTTTTGATCGAGTATGGCATGCGTCTCTCTTAAGCTCCCTTCCTTTGGGTTTCCTTCTTCTCTTGGCTGTATCTTGTCAGTTTTTCTTTCTTGGTGAGTCCATATCAGCCTCGTTTGTGGAGCGACTTTTCTCCTTTCCTGTTAATTTGTGGTGTTTCTCAAGGTTCTGGGTTTTATATCTCAACTTTATTCTTACTTTTCATCAACGACTCCTCAGCTGTACTTCTACTCTGTTCACTCTTGCGAGAATAACTCTTCATTTTCGCATAAGTTTTCAATCTGCTCCCTCTTTTGCATAGAGTTGCTGTGCGCTTCGTCTTCAGCTTTCGCGGATTCTAATTTCTTGCGCCGGGATGGGATTGTCCGGTGGGGACCAACTTGTTGAAATTCAACTCTTTGAAAACTGAACTTCTTTACATTTCCTCTCAAAAACACCTCCTAAATTTCCTATTTTTTTCGACGGTTCTAACTTCTCACCTGGGACAACATAAACATTTTGGTCTGAACATAACAAAAAATTGTCTTGGAACTCATATCAAATGGTTGCTAAGGTGGCCTCAAGAAGCTGGGAGCTCTGTTTCAGGTTGCGGGAATTTTTTTATTCTGCACAGCTACTCAGTTATATAAGGGCCTTATTTCGCCTTGTTTGGAGTAATGTTCTCACATCTGGGGGGGCTCCGGTTCCACCTTTCTCTATGGATAGAGTTGAGTCTAAAGCTGAGAGAACTTAGTAAACTGTCCCCTAATTTCAAGAACTATCCTAAACCTTCTCTCGCCCACGCAACTTTGGGCACTTCTCTTATTCTATAGGTACTACAAGGTAATGCTCAGGGGAGTTGGCCGCTCGAATTCCACCTCCATGCGTCGCCCTCGTTATACAAGGGGTGCCATGCTCTCGCATGAATTTTGCGTGAGCATCGAAAATCCAAGACTCGTTCGTTGTGGTGCTCTTTCTTTCGCAGCACTTCTGTTTGTGGAACTCCTTGACTATCTTCTGTTTTTCCAGACTGTATTTATCTTCCTTTCTTTTAAAACCACTGTCTGCGCTCACTAAGAGATTTGCGTTAGGCTTGGGTGGAGTTTTCATGTTTTTTTTTCTGCCCTCCTTGAAAGGGCCAAGCGCGTGAGTGGTGGTTAAAATTTAAAAAAAGAAATTGAGATAATATTGCTGTTCTCCAGAAGGAGAAAAATTGGAAAAGGAAAAAAAACTTCTAAAAATATGAAACGTAGAAAGCATTCTCTTAACAAGATAAGACAAAAATATTCAATCCATTTGGCTTAAATTATCCATCATTCTATTTCTTTCACCTAATTAATTTTTATTTGAAAAACAAATCTGAATCTTGTCACATCTATAATTGGTACATCAATACATTTTTTTAATGTGTTATGAAATAATTATAAGGATTAAAAATACAAATAAACAACCCTTTTTATCGCTTTTTTTCATTAAAGGATTCGTTTTAACACACTTGATCTCTAAATCCATGAGACATCTGAATGACAACTAAACTGTTCAAAACAACAATGATTCATTACAAAAAACATATACATATAGCAAAAAAAAAAAGATAAATAAATATAATAATAATATAATAATAATTAATTAATAATAATATAATATAATATAATAATAATATAATAAATAATAATAATAATATTAATACAGAATAATAAATAGATGAGACAATTGAATGATTAAATGAATAAATAAATATATAATTCCTACCTCACAACTGACAATGAACAGCTTGTTCTTCGCTCAGGCTGGGTGGGTGGAGTACATCCACAGCTTCCGACACCACACGACCTGCAAATCTTAAAAGGATGAATCCCAAACTAAAAAATAGAAAAACTGACATTTAAAAAATATGTTTCGCTTTCTCATACATTACATAATAATAATAATAATAATAATAATGATAATAATAATAATAGAATAGAATAAACAATAAAAGAAATAAATAGATTAAACAATATAAAAAATAATATTATTCTTTCTCTGTCAAGTGAATACGTCATATAATGACATGTAATACCCCAAAGTTTGTCAATAAATGAAAAATAATAATATTTAACACAAATCCTTCGGAACCACTGTGCACAGCTCGGGTACAAGCCTGAGAGAGAAAAAGAGAACAAAAGTCAATGGGTCGAAAAAAAACAAAAACACTAACATCCACCAACACACTCCTTGCTCCTGGTAGAAATTCGGAGGCTCCGGCGCGAGAGAAATAGACAGAAACAAGCCAAAAACCGAAGAAAAATAAAGAAATGATAGTGACCAAAGATCTTATCAGTTGAGCTCGTCACCCCACTCTGATTAACCACATATCTCCCAATCCTCATCTCAAATGCCTGCATTGCTCAGATACAACAATCTTAATGATATAAAACTACCTTTTACTCCTTGATCGTTTCCGCGCGATCCTTATAACGTGCTTTAATTCCCTATGCAAGGGTACACAAGATGACACAGGAAATGCGAACTTTAAGGCAGCTTATCACAGCACCACAATGTGTTCGCTAATCGATTTTAATCATGCCCAGGGTAGTTTAAATCTAAATATATATTAATAATATAAGCAATGAAGCAATAAAGCATATGATACAAACATAAAAAATAGACTTTCTTCACATACGCTGGAATCCTTATGATTCAAAGTGCTGCCTGATATCATTATCATGGACTTTACTATAAAATACTTCTACTACAGATTACCCGTCCCTTATTATAAAGGGTAAGGGAGATAAGGAACTGAGAATTATCGGTGGAATAGTTATTAGAGTGTTGTAGGAAGGTATAATGCTGGTATTTTGGTTGAAGAGTGCGTTGAGTGACTGAGGGAATGGTTGGTGAAGAACAAGGTGCGTTTAGGAGTGGTAGAGGATGTGATGGATCAAAATCTTTACATTGAAACAATGATTTGGAAAATGAGGGAGAAGAAGAATAAAATTGTATTATGTTTTATGGATTTACAACAGGTGTCGTATGATAGAGTTAATGGGAAGCTTTATGGCAGGTATTAGTGATATATGGTGTTGTGGTAGGCTTCTGAATGGAATCAAAAGTATGTATGCGATAGTGAAGCGTGTGTAAGAATAAATGGTGTTAATGGTGATTGGTTTAGGATTAATAGCGGAGTGAGACGGGAATGTGTTATGTTTCTGGTTATTCAATGTTGTATTGATGGGGTTATGAAAGATTCGAGGTGGGGATGGCAGGAAATGGTGTTAGAAAGATGGGAGAATGGAGAGGAGTGGAAGGTGCCCTACTATTATATGCGGATGATTTGGTTCTGTTTGGGCGAATCTGAAGAGAGTTTGAGAGGATTGGTAAGAGAGATTTGGCAGGGTATGTAAAGGAGGGGTTTGAAAGTACGTAGATAAGAGTAAGGTTTATGGTTGTGAGTGAGGAAGTCCTCGTGTGAAGTTATGTTAGATGATGAGAAGCTGGAGAAGTGTCTGAGTTTAATATTTAGGGTATGTGTTGGATGAGAAGGGAAGGATGATGCAGAGTGTAGTGGAAAGTTGTGAATGGAGGAAGGTTGTGGTGCAATTAAATCGTTGGTGATGTTAAAGGGATAAGTCTTGAGTGGGCTAGGTCTTACATGAGGGTAATGTTGTTACTGTGTTATTGTATGTAGTGAGACTAATGATCTGGGAATAAGAGGTATAGATCTAATTTTCAATGTGTTCAGATGGACAATCTTAGGGCATGTGGTGTGAAAGAATTAATAAAATGAGGAATGAACGTATTGAGAGTTTGTGTGGTGTGAAGAGGGTAAATGAGAGAATACATGAAGTAATGTTGAGATGGTTTGGGTCATGTGGAAAGGATGAATGATAGTCGTTGTTAAGCGGGATGTATAGTGGAGAGTGTGTTTGGAAACGACCGCGGCTGGGAGACCGAAGAGAAAGTTGATTGAGTCGGGTGAACGATGTTGAGGAGAGAAATGTGAGTTTGGCAGAGGGCAGAATAAAGGTGCATGATAGGAGAGATGGCGGGGTTTTGTTGGGGGTATGGTTGTGGGTCACCTCCGGGCCAAGGGATGAACCTTACACTGACGATCTTACCATAGTGGAGGGTTCGTGCGGATACATGAAGCTCTTAAGGGTGGATTTTCTGTCTGTGCGAAGTTCTCATATTAATGGTCATAGGGGGCGGTAAGCTGGGCTTTTGCTTTCGATTTTGTATATTTTTCTAACTGCTTTTCATTTTCCGTGCATGACACGCACCTTACCCCCGTCTTGGGGCAAAGAGGAAGATAAGAAAGTAAAGATATTATATATAATAATATATCATATCTATATATATATATATATAATATATATATATATTATATTATATTATATATATTTATATATATATATATATATTTATTATATATATATATATATATATATATATATTATATATACTCGAAAGAATATGCACAATCTTTTATTTTTTTCTCTCACTCTAGCTATGAAACCTTATGAAATTCAAGAAAAACTTGGGTTAACAAGAATTCGGGATAGAAATTACTACGTTCAGCCTTGTTGCGCGACTACGGGCGATGGTCTTTATGAAGGTTTAACTTGGCTTACAAGCAACCATAAATCATGATGCTGTGATATACTTAAAAATATTAATCTTTGCCTTAGATTCTTGTTTCTGTTAAGATTTACCAATCTTTGGACCATTGTGAAAACTTAATTTTCTTTCTATTACGTTCTGAGGTAAGAAGAAGTGAGTGTTAGAGAGAGAGAGAGAGAAAATTTGCTCTAAATTATATTTATGTACTAGGAAATTCAAAATGTGCATAAAAAAATTTGTTCAATAAGCTAAATAATAATAATAATAACTTGGTGAGTGATAAATTAATTATTAATAATTGTAATTAGTTGAAATATACATATATATATATTTACATATACATATATTTAATTGTATATTAGAATAAAAAGCTGTAAAAAATTTTCAATTGTATATTGTAGGGAAAACATTGAGGTAGTTTTATTATTATTATTATTATAATTATTATTATTATTATTATTATTATTATTATTATTATTATTATTATTATTATTATTATTATTATTATTTTAGAATATATTTAAATGAAAAAAGAAAAAAAAAATCATGAACATTTTCTAAAATGAACATTCTTTACGAAAGATTGGGACTAGATGTCAAATAATTGAGATAAAGAAAAAAAAAATCTATCATGAACATTCTTTACCAAAGATTGTAGTTGTAATCGATACATCTACTCGCTCGATGTGTCGATATTTTTTTCGATATATCTACTCGATGTATCAATATTTTATTCGATACATCTACTCGATGTATTGTTCTTTTTTTTTTTCAAATATATCGGTTATTAATTAACTGATATTTAATTGTTAGCCATATCCACTCTCAGACTCTGTCAAAAACACAATTACATAAAAGAATTATTATTACTATTATTATTAATTATAACTCCAGAAATTCATATTACTAGCCACTTAATTTATTTGTCTGCATGTGGGTATTTATACATACCATATATATAATATGTATTAATATATATATATATATCATGAGTCTTAATTACAGTATAGTTACTTTGCAATATTATAATAAGAAATATAATATATATAATGATATTTATAATAGATATATTTGAAATACTAGTATAATATATATATATAAGCTAAAGATAATGTATAAATATTATATAAATATGCGAAAAAAATAATATGTAAAGAGAATTCAATTATATTTTTTACTTCGATATTATATATATAAACTAGAGTATATATATATATAAATATATATAATATTATTATATATATTATTATGAAAGTCTTATTTAGTACGATTACGTGTAGGTCTGTTCTATATAATATAAAAGGGACAATTACAGAGAACATTTGATTTACTTTTGTCAATTCATTTACTTTTATTGATTCAATTTTATTTCATTTATTTTTCCATTGAAGGTTTTTTCTTCACATTTGGATTTTTATCATTAAATTTCAGTTGAGTTCTTTTTGAAAATTGAATACTACGGCAGCAGGCTTTTCATTTATTTCTGCTGAAAAAATTGTGGGGGCCCCCGGGGTGTTTTAACAACCTTTCAATTTTCTGTGGTATGGCTGTGATAAGGCGAAGAATTCCACCTTTACTACCATTAAATATTGGATAGATTTCCAAAAACATTAGAAAAGCTTGCTTGTATATTACTCTGCTTAAAACATCTGTCCCATACCGAATTAAATTAACTTTATAAATTAATTTGAAGTTTGGGAGATGAGGAAAATTCGTTTTTGTAATATGACATGTTGTTGGCTAATGGATTATGAGAATATATACTGTGATTATTTCAAACTAATTATATGTTTATATATTTAATAATACTGAATCTAAGCAATTTTTCGAATATATATATAGCGATGGTAAGCTAGTGAACAAAAATATTATTATATAAATAGTATATATATATTTATGATATATATATATAAGCTCACTACTATAATAATAATAATGAGAATAAGTGACGGTCAAACTTATTACATGAAAGTTATATCTTAATTACATTATAATTTGGCACAAGCTTAACGTGTCATAAGAAGCTCTAATTCCCATCTGAGTAAATAAAAGCAAAAGTGCACATCAACAACTAGTTCAAAGTTGAAAAATTCCAGCCGTTGAATGTTTTTTCCCGGTTTTCAAAAAAAAATTAAATAAATGAAAATAGGGCCGTGCCCAAACTTGGTAATAAGACCATGGAACTGGAATTATAATATGTTTTTCTAAGTGGAACAATAAATAAAAATCGAAATCCAATAAATACAGGAAATTGCAAAGTTAAGAGCCTTTACTGTATGTTATATATATAGTATATAGTATATTCGTGTATAATATATATATTTCCTTACCAACCCTGTTTTATGTATAATGACATCTTATTGTATATTTAATATATGTTTAACCAGTATTACTTTTACTATATTACTCTATATCTTATACTACGATTAGTTTATCAGTATATACTATATCTAATATAATATGATAATAATATATAGATACTATAATAGTACATATAATATGTATCAATAGATTATATATTAAAAATATATATATAAAAAATAAAATATATAATATATATATATATATAAATATATAATATAATCATAGTTAATAAAGAAGCAGATGCAAGAGTGATTTCAGATTCGCACTGGAGAAATTTAGAAATATTTATCAAAAAACCTAGTAATTAGTAATAATAACAATAAACTATCACACTGAGGTTTCCCCAGCACTCCCCATATTTATCTTTCCATTATATATATAATATATATATATATAATATATTGTGTGTAATCAGTGATAATACGTAAAGGGGTATATAGGATCACAGCGTGAGTGAGTTATGAAATCTATATATATCATTATGGGTATATATATAGTACAATTATATTAATATAAATATATAATAGTTGTATATATATATCATAACTTATTGTTAATTATAAAAGTCAAACACTAACTATATAATATAATTATATATAACTGATTTAAACGTTTAAGATACTTTCTGCAGGATACGTTTCAGTAGTGTTATAAGTAAGTAAAAAAATTATTTATTATATAACATATATAAAGTAAACTAAGAAATACTCTTAAAATACTGAATGACGAGGACTTTCGTTATGCATTCGGTTCAAACATTCGCTTTTAATTCTAACTAAGATTATCTGAAAATACTCCTTCCTGCAACAGGAAAAACGTACTTTTTTTTTTTAAGTTCAATAACTAAATAATAAGTATAATTGCTGGATAAGAAGCATGGAAAGAGATGGTTCCCTGCCCTTTTGTGTTACGAAAAAATGTGATTATTTCAGAAAGCAATAGATTCATCTTTAATATAATATTTTAATTAAATAATTATATTATATATATAATATATATATATTATGTAGACGAAATATATATATATATCACCTATAGTTATGTATATTATTGTATTTATATAATAATTTCCTGTTCTTTAGAAATAACTTATATATATATATATAGTATATATATATATAAACTTAATCACTTATCATTCACTCATCCTAATCAAAGGAGGGGGTTAACTCGTTTAACTAGCAAAATGTAAGCCAAAGATCCAAAGGAGAGAATAGCTTCACTTCTCCACCTGCAGTATATATACATTCTCCACGACCAATATATTATATATATTTATATTTATATATATAATAATATTATATTATATATTATATATATAATATCCGAACATCAATGTATATATATAAGAAAAATACAATAGATATATATATAAACTAAGTAGTCAGTATGAATTTCTGAAAAATTGAGATTATTATATTATAATCCTAAGACTGGATACTCATAATTAGAAAGATATAGGACAAGAAATTTTATTATATTCTATTTATATCAACAATATACGAGACAACTTCTCCATGTTGTACCCAACTGATATTAATATGTGCAAGAGAATGATTTAAACAGAAAATGTTCCAATTTAAACTATAACGTGTTAAATTATATCAGTATAATAGTAACTTCCTATATATTCTAATTTATACTAATAAGGATTGATTATTCTATAATATAAGTAAAATATATATAATACAATACCTTATATATTATATATATATAATATATTATATATATATAATATATATATATATATATATTCAGTTTAGGACTCCCTGCTCATTTAGGTTATGATAAGATTTTGTTATAGTAGTTAAGTATATACAGGTACTAGTTTACTGTATATGCTTACAAAACATTTATTATTATAACCTCAACTAGCAGTGTTCTAAACCAAAGCCAGAACGTATATTAAATATATATGATACTATTATTTATATATAATATATTATATATATATATATATATATATATATTATATATATTAATAATTTATAGTTATATATATATTATCCTAATCTTATATCTTATATAATATAGAGTATATGATGATTATGAATATATTACTATCATAATACTACTTAGTTTTTATATATACATGTTCCCTAACGTCTGGCTTTGGTTTAGAACACTGCTAGTTTAGAGGTTAATGGTATAAATTAAAATAAATTGTGCTTAATTAGATGTAAAATACGTTTCTTGGGTGCATCTATTTTCCGTTTTTTTCTCTCTGGATTCTTTGCATAAGGGGAGGCAAAATATTAAGAATAAAATTAAAACAACTCTCTGTAAAAAATAGATTTTTTCCCCATATGGTTATGGTTATTAACAAATTACCACTAGAGTGATGGCAAATAGTACAGTATTCCGTTTCAGGACTCAATTTTTTAGGACGTATTGAACTGACTTTCCGCATTCTCACGTTGACGAGTCATTATATACATGCGAGTACGATAGAGAAGAGGTCATGTCCACGATGAGTGCTATATTTAATAGTGATAATGGACAAAAAATAACTTAATATGCTTCGCCAATCCTTTACTTTTTTCTTTTTTCACTTAAATAATTTGATATGATATCTGTTGTAGTTGGTGTTTATTTATTAATATTTTTCTTGCTAGATGATAGCTTTACTTTCGATGTCATAGAGTGGTGCTTTATTTTACATTTATTTCTGTTTGCATTCAATTGCGGCAGCCTTACGCATCATTTCATTCATCGATAATAAGATTAACATAATAACAAAAAGCTGTGTAAGTCAATCTAACAAATTAACAAATTATATTAACGCTTTAATAGAGGCCGTGTTAGTCAACTTAAGATAACTTACACGGCCGCTAAGTCCAGGTTAATGATGAAGTTTTGTTAATATCTGTGGCGACACTAACTGCCTTATCTAACTTTACCTTATTGATATATATATATATAATATATTTATATATAAAGGTAAATAATTTTTTGAGTGAGGCTTATATATAATCTCTGTAAACGTTAATTAAAATAGTATAGTTATTTTAGTGAGACATATTATACTATATGAGTTAGAAATTAAATGAATACGTTGTCTAGTATTAAATCGTCCATAGGTATATTATATATAAATGATATAATTGGATATGATATATAGTATAAAAGTTAGGCTATGAGTATACCATAAAATGATATGAGCTATTAACTCTATTATATATTATATAACTTCTTAGGTGGGTTATTATAATTGTATATATTAAAATACTATTAATTATATATAAAATTAGCGCCTCGTGGACTGTGGAGAGACCAATCTTTCTAAGCACTACTCGGGTAAATATAATGATATGACTGACGACTCAAGTCATCAATCTCTTCCAATTGAGTCTGGACAGAAACTGGAATTTTGCCCAATTATCATAAATATAGTACATGAATTATAATTAACAGATTATAGATAAGAAGTTTTATATTTTATTATTTTTTGCTTGAGGAGATGAAAAGGATAACACTTTTTATGAGTGATACAAACAATGTAATTAATCCTTTTGAAATAATTATATCATTGAAACGAGAATGATTTTCTATCTACATTCAAGATTATAGTGATAAAATTTTGACAAAAGATAATATAGTATATGAAAAGGGAATAATCTGCTAATCTTATTGAAAATTAGCAGCACCTACGTATTCGATAAGAATTGGCAATAGTCTTTTCAGGGAAAGTTAGCATAAAATTCATTTATTTATTCCAAGCTAGAAACGATATTATAGCTAAAGATATAAGTTTTAAGAGTTACCAATAGTAGATAAGATAATGCTTTCATAGCTAGAAGGATTAGTGTTGAAGCATAAATCAAAAGTGTTAGTACGATGCGGAATGCGTGCTTTTGCTGCCGTGGGAAACCATTTAGTCTCTGACTATCATCTAGACTTTTTCCTCTGCAGGAAGCTCAAACTCATTCAGCATTTGGCAAAAAATATAACTTTAGTCCTTCTTTCTAAAATTATCGAATCTACCATAAACAGGGAGAAAAGATATAAGAATATATTAACATTTCAAATCTCAGATAGACAGTGTGGTTCCAGTAAGGAACGCTCAGGTGGTAATCTTTGATCTTTATTTTCTAAACTCTTTGTTCTCCGTTCTAATAAATTTCAATGAATATTCCGACATATCCAAGCTTTTCTAAAACATATGTGTAGCACAAAGAGTGGAATTCCAAACTTTCTTCATTTGGTATTTATCAATTTCCTTGACAGTAGCCACTCTCTCTTTAAATCAATTAACAGTTTTAAGGGATTGGATTTTAAACCTAATGAGCTCTTTTTTTAATAATTTTAATAATTTCACCGATCTTTTAGTCAATATGCCGTGGTTTCACTAAAATTGACCCTAGGGTAAATTAGGGGTAAATAAATTATACCATATTGTAAATTTGGGTTTCTCTCTTCTCTATGCCATATATTTTATAATGGACACTGCGTTTCTGAGCTTTTTTGTGTCATATATTCTCCTTTGAGAAGAACTTGTATATCTAGTTGCATTTCTACGTTCACATTATGATTCATTATATAAACATTGCATATTGTAACCGTTTCTAAGTATTTTTCGTGTTTGGATTGATTAATTCAGCATAATAATCAACTAATGGTGGCTTCATTGATTGGTGGGGTGCTTAGGCACTTATTGAATAGTGTATTTAATGAAATTCTATTATATTTTTTTTCATGCGATCAATAAATTAATTTTTGTATTACAAATACATCTCCGGAGACACGTTCACGTTTGTAAGAGGATGAACGCTTCATCAAAGTTTACCATATAGGGTGAACCTTGGCTTCATCTTCCTGTGACGTCTCTGTTCAATATACATACGTCACCACTTTCACAAAGTAGTTCAAAAACCCGATAGTTCATAATTATTCATCATTTTATGTCATAATACGCCCCCGAAGGAACACAACTTATGAGTTATACTCTTTAAAAACCACTTTATGAAAATTAACGACGTTATATCATGAAGAATGAAGTCATACCAGGATGAATCGCTTATCTTCGGAACACGACCAAAGTTTCACACATAGTAGAAATATTTTTTATTTCCGATTTTTTATTTTTTATTCCCGAGAGCAGGCCATTAGATTGTGGTTATATGCTGATATCATAGTATAAATATATAACCCTGCTAATATCTATAGTATTAAATACATAGTATATATATATATATATACTGTGATCTATATAACATCTTTGGTTAATGCCCAATAGGTTTGTTCAGAAGAATACGACTTCAAATCAGCTGAGCGAAGTCAATCTATTATTAATCTATATTCTAATCTACTAACTCTATATATAATTTCAATTATATATATAATAGCGGTATATATATAATACGAGTGTTAGGGGTACAGGTTAAGGTCTAGCTCCTTACCTATATATACAATATATATTTAATTTTAGGGAGGTATATAGGTTAAATATAGGGGTATTGTTTATGAAATTAATCAATTTAAAAGTATATATTTATATTATAGATATATATATATAAAATAATATTATTTAATAAATTTTTATTAATAAATAAGTTAAAATAAAATAATAGAAAGACTTAATTTATTAGTTGTCACATTATCATTAAAATATAAAAAAGAAAATACAAAAAAATAAATATATAGCTATAATATTATATATATATATATATATAAATTAATGGAAATCATTTAGTAATATATTCTTGCTTCCTACTATATAATCGATCTTTATGAAGTAATATATTTCATTTATTGCAACCGAGGGGGCGTAGTATACGAATTAACGTCATTTTTTACATCAACTTATATATATATATAGGAGTATTCTGGTGAGCTATTAGTTCTATCATAAGTCTTTATATATTTACGATAATAAATATTAATATGAATTGAATACTACTTTATCGTCTCTATTTATTATTATTTCTCCAGTATAAATAGTACGAAATGATTGGTAGTACTTGATGCAGCTTTAGTTTATAGATATATTAATATTTTGTATAATCGGATGTTATCTGATTGTTTCTGATATTTAGGAGTTATAATTTTTTATGATATGTACTATTTAATAATTAATCCTATTAGTTGTTTTTTTTTTTTTAAAGTAGAAAAGCTATTTAAGTAGTTGAAGAAATTTTTTTTTTCAAATTATTTTTCATAATTTAATTTATTTGGTGTACTGTGTGTTGGGAAAGAAATTCAGATATATAATCACAATAATTCGTGTGGAGTGATGTTGAATATTCAGAAATTTATAAATATTAAAGAATAGATTAAAGTTTTATATTTATTCTCCACTCATTCATTTTTATTATAGGAAAACGAGATGTATCATCATGTCCTTAACGATGATTAAAAGTAGATAGAGAACGGGTGGAACGTAGAGAAAAAGGCATGAGATAGCAAAAGAATATACAATAGATAACAATTTTGGAAAAAGGATGTTGATGTTGAAATAGAAACACTAAGATTATAATTATGGGTATTAAATGAAAAAAATGTTATTAGCGTAAAGACCTCAGCTTCAGTGTTTTTTCTAGATAAGATAGAAATAAAGAAAGTAAGGATCCTATTGCATATTAAATTGCATTCGTCCATTGAATTACTATAGTTGTCCTGTGTTTTCGGGACTTTTCTGTACTGGATAGCAATAATTCTAGTTTACATGATTTATATAGACTGACTTTAAACGAGGGATTTAAGCACGCCCTCACAACAAGGAACAAATAATTAGAGTTACACTCAATATTAAATTCAGTATTAATTATATTAGACAGAACCAACTCTTATAAAATAAATATTCATATATGTATATATATTATATTATTAATAATACATTAATTATATAATTATATAATATATATATATATATATTATATAATATATATATATATATATTAAATATATTATATAATAATATATATATATATATATAGTATATATATATTAATATTAATATATTATTATATTTTAATTATATATAATTAAGTTATATATATCTAATATAATATATATATATTTAATATATATATACATATTAGGATGTACTTGATCGTATATTGTATGATTGGATAATCTAAGGCCATTTAATTGCTACTGGTATTACGTTATTCACTTAGGTTATTCAGGGGCTTATTGACGTGAGGGGTCGATACGGTACTATATTATAAGTGTAGTTTCACTGGAACTCAACGATTTTTTAGATCCTCAGGAGGAACCGCTACTCCGTATAATCAAATATGGCAGAATTTGTGGGGATTATTCTCTGATCATTTTTTTCTGATTCTTGAAATGCTTATACCGACTTTATTTTTTGGACGCCTGATTACAAAGACACAAATGAACTTTCATTTTGTATTCTTTCCTACTCTAGTACCTGATAACTCCGGACTTCTGGGACTTGCACGCTCCTACTTTGACACCCTCACAAATAATATTTTACGGTTATATTGGGCACACGGTCTTTTACGGTTTGTTATGAGCTTCACTGTACCGGGGTACTTAATTACACTGTATTCTCTCTAGTTGAATTCTAAGAGGTTCTTTAAAATATATAGAAACAGGACTCTTGGACTTCAAGACTAGAGTCTGTTTTGATAAGATAATACAAATACCATATATTTATTCTTGTTTTCCTACTAAATAGTTTAGTCATTGCTTTCTATTTATTCGCGTTGACTTATTTGAGAACACTAAACTTCATCTGCTTACTTATTTGAGTATGAGCATAATTAGAATTCAGTCTAGAGTTCTTTGTGCGTGGATAACGCAAGTATTGTTCATCTGTGAAATACGCTCTTGTGTGGGGTGTTACTCTAATAAAGTAAAATCTCACATATTAAGCTTGAGGCCCATCATGGCACTAATGCGACAGGAACGGTACCACATGTTTCAAGGGAAGCGTGCGTTCTTCTTTCCCATTTATTCCTGTAATCCGTCACACTAGATTGAACATCTGTATACTAGACGCAGGATGTGTTTACTATGGTTGGCTGAATATTGACATTATAAATCGTCTATTGTCTAGGAATACAAAGAGAGTTCTCAGACATTGCGAGATGATAATTAAAAAAGCACTCTTTAATAACCGTTTATTTGAAGAGGTAACTAAGACTATTATCATCCGAGATTTTCTTGTGCATCTTTGCCACTATGATTCTGTAGATTTATATCAACAATGCTCAACATAAGCATTTTTATCCAGCATCTGTATTTGACAAGCTTTGGGATATGTTCTCATTAATTTGCCTAGCTGATTAAAAGTTAAAGAAAATCCCTGGAACTCCTACCACTCTAACGTAGGATGATAGCACAGAATCCACTGAAAACATCGACTTTTTGCAATATGTAAATTGCTAGATTACTTTAGATTTCAAATTTCCATAGGCGTGTGATACATTTTGAGACAATGAGATTATAAACGATAGTTCATCATTGCAGTTCACTACATTGTAACTTCAAAGAATATGTATTATGGGACGTAAAGAATAACAACATGCTAAATATATACAAATTTTCTGTGACCCACTGTATCACAAAATAGGGTTAAAATTTATTTTAGTAATTGACCTATGTGATGATAATCTGCTAATGCCTCAGATACTGATTTTGACATCAACCTGAAAATTATGCAGATAAAATAAACACATACTCATTTAACTATATTCATGATAGCTCTATAAGAAACATGATTAAGCATACGATTAGAAGTATGATCTTATAGTTTACATGAGTGATGATACCAAAGGACACTCACTTGTTCATTGATTGAAGTATTATCAAATAAATGTATCGAGAAAACTTACTTAGGATATCTAGGATAAAGACCATGGTTTTTTCACATCTTGCAGAACTCGCCAGGGGAATAGAAAACTGCTATGCGCTACTGACCTAATTTCTTCAATGAGTAGGAAATGTTAAGCGCTCTTGGCGATGTCTTCATTCTATATCTGCATTTTTCGCGACCTGTAGTCAAGTATCATCATATCAATTCTCTGATTAACAGAAAAGGAAAGATGGGGTGGAAGCTGCAAACTAGTCGTCATATCTTTAAAATAGGCGGCTAGTAAGTTTCTATTAAGTTAGTGTTTCTACATCGTTTAGACTCTTGAGCATCAGGATTGAAGGGAATCTTCAAATCAGATTAGTGTATGAAAGAGATTTTTCATAGGTTCCTTTCTCTTTCTACTTATTGTGGTGGTCTGCAATAGTCTGGTGGTAATGATAATATCAGCATTGGCTATGGCGAGAAGTAGATGTCGATCACAATAAGGATGGGATTTGGCGATTCCCATATACTGCGTGTGCACGCTACTTGCTTAATCGGGAATACAAGCCAAAGGGGCATTTAGACTATTTACTTGTTCACTCTTTAGACTATTACCTTTCTTAAGATTGTTTTTATACATAATTCGACATAATAATGAAAGTGCCAAGAGGATTATCCAAAGGTGCTCTAAGCGAATTAAGCGCTATTAATACCAATAGTGAGTGCCTGTCGCTATATATTATATAACATTATAGAATAATAGAATTTATAGAATATTTCTAAATTTTCTTTTAAGAACGAATCGTAATAATCTACATACAACAAAATATAACAAAATGAATCTGCAACGCTTTTTACACTGTCTACTTGCAATTTTTAAAATGTTTATTTTATTATATGATATTTTATTACTAATATTCTGAAAAGTTAAATAAGTATAAGATATTTATGTTTAAGTTTGGTACCTCACCTTCAATTATATCATTGTACTAGAATGTAGTTAATAACAATGGTGGATATAATAATATATATATATATATATTATATTTATTACTTATATATATAATAATATTATTAATACTATAATATATATATATATATTATAATATATTTATAATATTAATATATTTATAATAACTCACAGGGAGGCTTTTCGCCCTGGTCTCAAAGTTTAGGTTACCAATCAATTACTTTACTTATTGGGCTCGATTAATAACTCTTATAACTCGATACTATCTAGTAAGCATTTTAGGGAATACCATTTATTCACTATTTCACTAGCAATTGTTTCCGATTGACCAGTTATCTCTCTGGTTAAATACTCTCAGTATAGTAACGGTTTTTTAACTATATAGGCCACTTTCATAGAACTAGCATCTTCTATTCATTAGGATACTTCAACTTGTATACTACCAGAGGTGTTCCTCCAGTGATGGATCTTCACAGATAGTAATCTACTCTGGGGCTGACTAATTGATAAATTCTATAACACTTATCCAAGGTAATACAAGAAAATCAAGGTAATAAGACCCAGGTTGCTATTTAGCTTCACTGTTTGCACTTTAGTAGCTCTTAATCCTTTTGACGCATAGGTGAAAAGTATAAAAATCTTCACGTTGTCCTTGAACAGCTACAGAATAATTTTAAACCTCTTTTATATTAATTATTATTTATATATATATATATATATATAATATATATATTATATATATATATATATATTAATATATATATATTAGATTAATATTTTATATTATATATAATATACTACTAATATAAATATATAATTATATATTATTATTCAATAAATTAGATTATTGGTATATAAACATTTCGAATGATTATTATATTTTAATAATGAGAATGAAAAATATAAAGATATATAATAAAATTCGACCTTCTTATAGCAAATTAGCAAATCCCACAATATAAACATTAATATGGCAACTGGCTTTTATACTTTACAGCGACAGGATGATTGTGGCCTGGTCACAGACTTGTTACAAATATAATCCACTCAAACTGCTACGTTAACAAAATAATTCTCCAATTATTAAGTGCCATGTTCTGCTTAATTCTCGGACAATAGACGCCGTCAGATGAATTGCATAGAAAGTACGACAACAAGATACTAGATAACACACATTTCTTATTTGGTGAAAATACGGAAACTAACAAGGATGCAAGCCTCGCTAGCGCTTAAATACATGAAAAGAACACAATAAATAATTATAAAGTTTGTGGTAAAGACAAAAATATATAAATCCAAAACAAAAATTATATATTATTTTTTTGTTATTAATTTTTATGTGCAAGTTACAAAATAAACAGCCCGATTTTTTTCGAATAAATATATTTAACAGTTTAGAGTACTTATTCAATAGATTGAATTATACTTAATAAATGCTAGCTGAAACCCCAACAAGTAGAATGGGCATTCAATCAGAAGCAGATAGAAAATGACACATACATATAATTAAGTTATATGTTAAATAGCATAACAGAGGATACTTTTAGCATTACACTGAGTGACTAAAAAAAAAAGATATACCTAGAGATAAGTGAATTAACCAGACTTATCAGACAAACCCCTGAATCAACAGTCACTGAAAATATAGTTTGAACGAAGATGGTGGCTTTCAGTCAATAACCCTACTGAATCGATAGAAGAAGAATTTGCATTACACACATATTACATTCAATCATATTACAATAGCTTAGTAATAACAACCAATACAGAGAACCTCATCGACCACATAAATGAAGAGACAGTCATCAGAAGGAGCAAAGATAAATCAAATTTGCAATCTGTGAATGAGGAGATGAGAGCTCTATGAAAACATGGAGATGCTGCCTACAGAAGAAGAATCCTTTCATGTGGTGCCATGAAAATGGGCCAAGGTCCTGGGACTTTATTATCAGTGCTTCGCCGATAGCAAATATTTCACTCCAGTTTTTACTCCCTCATCAGTCGGAGGCGAGATATTTAAATGTAGGCTCACGAACGGTACACCAGGGGGGCACAAAAAGTCGGGGACTGGCCGGGCATCTGTCCAGATACTTGTGAAACTCGTATAATTTCGCTCGGTTATCGTCCACTCAGACAATTCTAGGGAGAATTTTTCGATACTCGCGAGATTTGAGTACTTTTGCTAGAACAGGAAAAAATAATCTTATCTTCAAAGAGCATTGCTGGATACTAATTATTATTATGCCGGGGGTACGTTTGAATATGTGTTTTTTTACGGACTTTTGCCTGGAGACTTTCAGCTCTAGGTATAAATTGATGGATCATCTATCAGGTATCTTCACTCATAATTTATTCTTCGCGCTATACTTACTCCTAGTACGCTAGATCTACACCGGACGAACCCGGTGTCGGTACACATTTTAATCGGGATGATTTAAATTCAATATAAAAGTACTAGTAGTAATAACTTTTGTTTAATAACTTTAACTGGAAAATGGAAATGGAACTATATTTTTTGAATAATATGTAAGCCTATTTATTATATATATATATATATATATATATATATATATATATATATATATACAATATATATAATATAATAATATATATATATATATATATATATATATTTATATATATATATATTATATATATATATATTTGACTATTTATAGAATCACCTCTATTTTTCTAATATTTATTTGACTGGAATGCCCCTTCATCGAAGTACACACTTCAAAAGTCAACTTTTTAATTTTAACATAATACTAAAATCGCGAGTGTTAACACAAAAAGATCAACACACTCGGCATTACAATATTTATTACATATCTAAATTATGATTAAATTCCACTAGTTTCGGCCGCCATAGTAACGGCCTCCTCAGGTGGGATGTTGAACAGAAAAAAAGATCCTGCGTTAAAGAAGAGTCTGAAGTATGAAACAATTTTTCAGTTGGATGGTTGTTGATGATTCAATTTTTTATCGATATTCTTGAAGAATTTTGTACTTTTCATCATTAAATTTTGTGTTACGTCTATATTTATTTCACCTGCTATTTTATTAAAGTTATTACTATTTACAATGCAATATGATTCTATCATTTTCCTCTTGTTATTATCTGCGACATTAATGATGGGTTCCATGTTAAAGACATTGATTTTATGATTAAAACGTCGATCTATGATGCGTAAGTGCTGATTTCTGCTTATGTATGTGAGATCGTATATATGCTGGTCATTTCTTTTTTTAAAGTCAACTGTTTCTCCCACATAAATACTTCTACCAAGTTTAAGCAGGAATGCTATATATACACTTGAGAATAAGGCTATTTGCAAATTTTTAGGGTTTTTAACACTTTTTTAAGGGGTAGGGCATTCGATGGGGTGGTAACGATACTCTGTTCGGAATAACCTTCCTGATGCATTTTGGTAGAGGATATGGGACAGCAAGATAGGTTGTTTTCTTTTGGTAACTGGTTATGAGAGTGTAGAAAATTTGCTTTGGCTTTCTTATTTCTCACTGGTGACGTTGATGTAAATTTGTAAAATTCCTTAAACAGTGTTAAATAAAAAATTGATTTCAAGTCCTGTAGCATTTGAGGGGGAACACAAATTCGTAATGCCGTAAAAGACAACAGATGTTGAGGGTCCCCTACCTTCGTGTTGAACGCAATGAAAGGAATACCAATGCATGTAGTTAAATTTGATGAAGTTTTCCTTTCTATATAATTGAAAAATGTTAGGTTCCAGTGTCAATCCCACTTTACCAAGTTCATCCAAGAAAGGTACTGAATTATTGATAAGGGGCTTCTACAGTGAATTGTAGAATTGGTATTATAAGAATTGATAAATGTCAGAATAATCCTGAGGGGTTTTATTAATAGGAATAGCACAAAACACGTCATCGACGTACCTGAACAATGTAAACCTGCAAGTTTCTCCTGTTATAAGCAATTTATTTCATGGAGTTGGTTGAAAATATCATTTTTCCCCATCCTAACTTTGCAGGTTCATTGGTTTCAAGGGTACTTCGAGACGTGTGTTTGTGCTATTCCTTTATAAATAACCCTCAGGATATTGCTGAACATTAATAATTCTTATAATACCAATCACAATTCATCTGTAGAAGCCCCTATCAATAATAATTATTACTTTCTTCCTTTTAATTGACCAACCTAATTAACATTTTTCAATATAATAGAAAGAAAACTTCAGCAATTAACTACATGCATTGGTAAACCTCATTGCTTTCAACATGAAGTAGGGACCCTCACACTTTGTTTTTTACGTGCATTACGCATTATGTTCCACCTCAAATCTACAGACTGCAAATCAATTTTTATTTAACACTTTTAAGAATTTACAATATCCTCTCTCCATAATCAATAGAGCTTTAAAGAAAGCAAAAGCAAATTTTTATCACTTTCATAACCAGTTACTCATATGTTTCAATTTCGGCTATGAATTTATACTTTTCAGACAACAATTATTTTATTGTATGACAGTATCGATTTTTTTTTTTTTTACCACCGCTCACGAGCAACCCGCTTCTTAAAAAAGCTTTTAAAAAACCTAACAAATTTGCAAATAGCCCTATCTCACAATGTCATATATAGCAATTCCTTGCTTATAAGCTTGTAGAGTATTTATTGGGAGGAGAAGACAATTGACTTTTAAAGAAGAAATGATCCATCATCAATCGTTCTGCCATGCATACATAAGCAGAAATTAAGCACTTAGCATCAATAGATCGGGACGTTAATCATTAAATCAATATCAATAACATGGAACCCATCATTAATGTCGCAGATAATAACAAGAGGAAAATGATAGAATCATATTGCATTGTAAATAGTTATAACTTTAATAAAATAGCAGGTGAAATGAATATAGACGTAACACAAAATTTAATGATGAAAAGTACAAAATTCTGGAATATCGATAAAAAATTGGATCATCAACAACCATCCAACTGAAAAATTGTTTCATACTTCAGACTCTTCTTTAACGCAGGAGCTTTTTTTCTGTTCAACATCCCACCTGAGGAGGCCGTTACTATGCGGAAAAGCTGTGGAAATTTATTATAATTTAGATATGTAAATAAATATCGCAATTAAGTTGTTGAGGGTCTGGCACCACCATTTTAGTACTTTTTAAAAATTATGTGACTTTTAAGTGTGTATTCATAAGGGCATTCCAGTCGAAAATAAATAATTAGAAAAATAATTGAAAGGGCTTGTCAATAATATATATAGTATATTATATATATATATATATATATATTAATATATATTATATATATAGTTAATTATTTATATATGATATATATATATATTATAATATATATATTATAATATATATATATATGATATTAGTATAATATATTATAATATAATATATATATCTTAACTCTGCTACCAAGTGGAATTTTTAGCGAGATAGATATATATATTTATATATACTTATTATTTAAATATATAATTTAGTATAAATTATTCATATTTATATTATGTATATTAATCTATTATATATATATAATATATATATTATATATAATATTGTGGTGGGTGTGTGTTGTTGTGTGGGTGTGTGGATGAAAAGGGAACGGATGTGCAGATTGTAGTAAAAGTTGTGAATGGTATGTAAGAGTTGGCTGTGCAATTAAATCGCTTGTGAATGTAAAGGGACTAAGTCTTAATAACGCTAGGGTTTTGCATGACGGTATATTTGTTACTTGTGTTAATGGTTATGGTAGTGAGACTAATGGTTACTGGAATTAGAGGTTAGATAGATCTAAGGTACAATGTGTTCAGAGGGACAATCTTAAGGGCGTGTTAGATATGAGAAAGAATTGATAAAATGAGGAATGAATCGCATAAAAGAGTTGTGTGTGTGACGAAAGGCCTAAAATGCGAGAATAAATGAGATGCATTGTATGGTGTCGGTCATTATGGAAAGCATGGATAATAGTTGGTTTTTGGTTGAAGCGGATGTATAGTGGCTGATTTGCTGTGGGAATCTACGGGTGGATGGCGAGGAATAGTGGAATATTGAGTCAGAAAAGGAATGCCTGAGGAGAGGAATGTGAGTTTGGGGGTAAGTTTGGTTATAATAGGAGTGAAAAAACGGCCGGGGTTTTATGAGGGGTTGTTGTAGGCCTGATGCAGGGGATGAACCCCACATTGACAAAATACCACAATGAGGGTTCGTCGAAGTCCGTAAAACCCAAGAGCGGAATTTTTCTCTGTCTGCGAAGGGCAAGTTCTCGCTTAAGGGTATAAAGGACGGTAAGTGGGGGGGCTTTCTTTTTTCGAGTTTGTGTCATGTTTAGTATTTCTCCTGCTCACATATATAGTTCTGGGATGTCTGCGAACGGCACCTCACCCAATTGGGAAAAGAGGTAAATGATGATAGTGGGATATATATATATATATTTATATAAATATTATTATTTAATATGTAAATATATTATATGTATGAAGTGAAACAATCATATATAATTCTAATTTATTATATATAAATATATATATATATATATAATATAAAATTAAAAAATAATATTTCATTATATTAATATAATAAGTTAATACAGCATATACATAATAGGTTGGAAAAGTATGCTCACTTCAAAGTGCAAGCCGATAACATTGAAATGGAATGGAAGAATTTCCCTCGATCCCTTCCAGAACCATCGACTGAAGGTATAAATATTGTATTGTGAGAACCTGTTTTTTTTCAGGCCAGGCCAACAGAAAACGTTAAAAAAAAAAATCTCTTGTTGTTTTTAGTTTCTTTAGGCCCCTATTTATTTAATGGTCAGTTATATTATAATTTATTAAATTTTTATTAAAAAGTGATTTTTAATTGCATTGATTATTTTTACAGTATGAGAAATAAAAAAAAATAATAATGATGATATTTTCAAAAATTTTGTAAGTTTAATTCTGTGTTAAAACTCAAAACACAGGTTAAATTTAAAGGTCAGCATTGTCAATATTACTTAAAAGCATATGATAGTTTAATCCAAATCTATATAACATGTAAGCATTTTTATATTACTATATATACAAATAAATTTGAATGTTGATACTTACAGTCTCTTATTAGAGTTTTCTTCAACAACAGTGCGGAATAAAGCCTCTACATGACTTTATATTTGTGTTGAGTGACGTAAATGCGTAATTAAAGACCCAAAAAAATGTCAACCCTCAAATAGTAATATTAATAATTAAACTAATTAAAATATTTTTTAATTGAAATAATAACAGGAGACTAATTAGAAAAGTGAAAATTAAAGGTAATTACAATCAGCAATCCTCGCACACATTGTGGTTCACCAAATTCTTTAATGAGCATTAAAAAAATTCAAATCCAAATCCAAATATTTTTATTTAGAAAATAAACATTTTACATTATTAAGTTTAACATGCAGTTATAATATATTTAGTTTTAGTATAAAACAATATCTAATGATATAAAATTTCTGAAAGGGGGCTACTAATTGCAACACGGTGTTGTGTCCTTTGAGTCCCAGAAATAATACAAGTATAATTAAATTAAGGTAATTGGGTTTGAGGATTGCGCTTAATGTAATCTATTACACCAATTATAATACAATTGTGATGCATAATATTCCCAAAATAATAGCAATAATCATAATAATAATGTTATTAATAATATTAACAAAATTAATAGGGACAATTTTAGCAATAATAATAATAATAATAATAATAATAATAATAATAATAATAATAATAATAATAATAATAATAATAATAATAATAATAATAATAATAATAATAATAATAATAATAATAATAATAATAATAATAATAATAATAATAATAATAATAATAATAATAATAATAATAATAATAATTAACAATAATATTGTACCAATATTTCGCCTGTATACTTCAGGCATGATCACGGTTAACTAACTATTATTTATAATGCAGCTTACAAAAATAAATTTCTAAATCTAAAAATCTAAAATTATTTTACATTAATTGTGAAGTTTAAAAAATAATTTTGATGAAAAATCAAAAAAGCTTACATTATTTTGCAAATACAGCTATTATCATGGATACTAGGTGTACCTGCAAAACACTCAAATATTCAAAAAAACATTCAAGCATTCATTCATTTCATTAAATTTTACATTGATGTCTGGCTCAAGTTTTTTAATAAAAAGAGATTCTGCTATACGAAGATAGTTGAAATTACCAACTTGAAATAAAATTTTAAAACAACTAGCAATTTCAACTGTAGGAGGGGATTTGTGATCCGTCGTGTAATGCTCCCATATTTTACTGGGTTTATACCTGTGTTGCATAATTCGGGTTCTTAAAGTGTTAGTTGTGTATCCCACATAAGAGGAATTACATCCTACTTCTTTGCAATTAAATTGATACACAACATAACTTCTGTAATAATATATGTGTATCTTCTTACATTTACACTTTTGCTCTGAGTTAACATGTTCCTTGACATTTATGTTTAATTTCTCCTCTTCTCTAGAAAAATTAAACATAATTGTCAAGGAACATGTTAATTCAGAGAAAAGTGTAAATATAATAAGATACTACACACCGACAATCTCAGATATTTTTAGTTGTGGTCGTGTTCGGAGGATTATAGAGACCACTGTGTGTATCAATTTAATTACACCAAAGTAGGATGTAATTCCTCGTACGTGAGACACGCAACTAAGCACTTCAGGGCCAGATTTATACAAAGCACAGTTATAAACAGTAAAATATGGAAAGCGGCCTGACGGATCTGGTTACTCCCAGTTGAAGGCCTTTGGTTGTTTTAAATTGACCTGAGATGGCTTTCTTCAACTAACTCTTCGTGCAAATTTTTATTAAAAAACAGCCAGACATCAATGTAAATTAAAAATGAATGAAATGGTTGATGTTTTGAATATTTGGTGTTTTGCAGAGCCCTGTATCCATGTAATAGTAACAGTTGCAAATATTGGCACGATTTTCATCAAAAATATTTTTAACTACGAATTAATGTAAAATAGTCTAGATTTTAGTTAAATTATTTTTAACAGCTGTTGATAACAGTTAGTTAACCGTGATCAAGCCTGAAGTATACAAGCGAAATATTAATTACCCAATGTCATCTTTGCTTTTTTTATTCTACAATAGTGCTTAATAAATTTCTTCTCAGAAAATAATTATTTAGAAGAATAGAAAGAATTTGTAAAAAGTACGTTAAAATTGACGCTGATCTAAATTTTCTTACAATAATAATAATAATAATAAATTAATAATAA
>JABUQX010076054.1:37500-42500 GCA_015478945.1 Trachelipus rathkii
ATAGAAGTGTCTACGTTAAATCTATAGAAAAGGGAACATACTTGAATTTCGACTCCTTCACTCCTCTAAACTACAAAATTGCTACCATAAAGACTTTAGTTCACCGAGCGTTTAAGATATCGTCTGATTGGACCCTTTTTGATTTAGAAATTAAAAGAATAACAAAGAATCTGATAAACAATAACTTCCCCCAGTATATTATAGAGAAAACTATAAAGCACACTTTAAATAATTTATTCGCCAATACTATCAATGAAAATGAAAAAGATAAGCTCTTAGTATATTATAAAACTGAAAATATTAGTCAGAAAAAAGAGGAAGAAAACAAATTAAAATTAATTTTGAAAGAACATATTAAAGCAAAAGACGGGAAGAAGCTTATATTAAGATCTTACTATAAGCCATTGAAACTGAGCTCGTGCTTCTCTACTCGTGAAGCGCTTTCGGATGGTGAGAGTAGTAACGTTGTGTACCGATTTCAATGTTCTGAAAGTGGATGTAACGCCGCTTATATTGGATACACAACGAATACCCTCAACATGAGAATGTCGCAGCATAAGTATAAGCCGAGTAAAATATTTCAACATATTAAGGAAGAACACCACAAAAATCCCGATAACAGCATAAAAGAGGGCTTCTCCATCATAACAAGAAAGAAAGATTTTTATGAATTGCGCCTCGGGGAATCATTGCTCTTAAGGAAACATAAACCAGTAATAAACATAAAATATAATGAAATGTCCAATTTTTTAAACATTTTTAAATAACAAAAAGTCAACGTAGGTTAACTTTTCTAACTTTTAAAATTATTAATTTTGTTTATTTATTTTTGTTATTAGTTTAAACAATATTTATATTATCAAAATTGTTAAAATATAAAAAAATAAAACTATTCCTTGAAAATGTCCGAAGTGTACGGACGAAAGCTTGGTACTGTTATTAAATCAATAGTTTTATTTTATTCCAGGATAATACTAAAGAAAATTTCTTCTGTAGACAAATCCATTTAGGAGGCTTGAAAAAGCAACAAAATCTTACGTTAAAATAATAATAATAATAATAATAATAATAATAATAATAATAATAATAATAATAATAATAATAATAATAATAATAATAATAATAATAATAATAATAATAATAATAATAATAATAATAATAATAATAATAATAATAATAATAATAATAATAAGTTCAGCTGTTTTGTAACTGACATGTCGTGTGGCTCATTTTATTCGACAGAATCGAGTGCTTTTGTTCGTATTATTTCGTAAATTATATAGATTTGCCTCACGCCTTCTTTGGTTTGAGCGAAAATTTTCTAGTAAGAAGCCGCAGGCATTATTATGGATAATTTTATGTATTTCTTTTATTAGCGATATATTGAGTAAGTCTTTTTTAAGCTGCAATATCTTTAGGTTTTTGAATAATGGTTGTGTATGGCTGTAAAAGTCTCTTGTAGGGACAAAGAGGTGAATAAAGCGCTTTTGATTTATAATTACAGGAAGGATTATTGAGTTACTTGTGGTTCCGTAAATAGGAAGACAGTATAATAAGTGAGGGTGTAAATAGTATAATTTCCTAAGAATGTAAAGAGGAACAAAAAATTTAAATTTTATTAACACATACATGAATCTAGCCTGTCTGCTAACTAGGTTTTAACATGTTCTTTAAATGTCAGTTTATCATCGATTGTTAATCCAAGTATTTTAGCATTTGCAGCCCTATTCAGTTCTACATTGTTAATTTTAATATTTAAATCGTTAATTGGTTTGTTTCTAAAATTAATATTTATTGAAAATTAGAGACAATTTGCTGGCATCTATCCATTTCGTTACTTTTTTAAGGTGTCTACTGCTTTAGAAAGAGATAGTCGACATTTTTCTCATTTATTAAGATAGAAGTATCATTAGCAAATGAGACTGAAAAAGAGTCATGTGTTATGAACAGGTTATTAGTATGTAGTGTAAAAAGAAACGGTCCCAGAATTGAGCCCTGAGGTACTCCAGTTGATGTTTGAAGTTTTACTGCATGTGCTTCCCTTGGTTTTACGTATTGAGATCTCCCCTTTAAGTAGCTTTTAAATCATTGTAAGTTTGTCCCTTCAAAGCCCATTTTGTTCATTTTACTTAGTAGTATGTCATGATCAATCATGTCAAAAGCTTTTGTGAAATCTAATAATAATAGCAGGGAGGAGTCTTTATTTTCTCTATTTCTGTAAAGTTTTTCGGTTAAGCAAATGAGTGCATCAGAAGTTGAGCGTCCTTTTCTAAATCTAAATTGGGAGTCGCTGAGAATGTTGTTTGATATAAAATATTCGTTTAATTGATTAGAAATTATTTTTTCGAATATTTTACTAATCGTATTTGTGATAGCTATTGTTCTGTAATTTTTTGTTAGAGAATGTTTTTTTTTTTTTGGTATTGGGATACTTTTGCTGTCTTGAAAATATTTGGAAAAACTCCTGTCAAAAATGATTCATTGAACAAGTGTTTTAAAGGGGTGGCTATTATGTCGGCAGCGAGTTTGAGGATGTGGTTGGGGATAGAATAAACATCACATATTTTGTCCTTTAATCCGGTTAATACTTTCTCTACCTCCGAGTCTGTGATATGAACAAAGAAAAAATGTGTCTTAGTAGACTGGTAGAAATATTGCGAATGATGTTTAACTATAGGGGCTTTGTCTCTCAAGATTTGTTTTACCAATGTTTACAAAAAGGTTTGCTTCTCACTAGGGTTGGCAGAGCACCGGAATATTGCACGCTGAACCTCACCGCACGAGAGTAAGCGCACCACGTACCGCACCGCACCGCACCGCACCGCACCGCACCGCACCGCACCGCACCGCACCGCACCGCACCGCACCGCACCGCATCTGATGCGTCAACCAACTCTACTTCTCACCATCACGTACAAAATTCAAAACAATAACTACATTCTCTCAATTGTATAACTCCAAAGAACTATCAATTATTCTTTTAAAAATGTATGTAAAGAGGAATTGTGTAAAAGGGAAAAAATGCTTTTGCTCTCTTGATTAATTCTTGGTTTCAAGAAATTACTTTTATTCTAATCTTTCAAGATCTATATTAAAATTATCAATATTGCTTATTTTCATTATGGATTCGAATAAATATTACTGATCTGCTACTGAGTGTTATAAATATTACTTTATTTTAATAAAAAAGAAGTTTTTCTTTTTAAATTTAAATTGAATAGGAAAGTATAAAAAAAATAGCATAGATGTACATCACAGCATTGGATCTAGCTTAATAATATTGGTATATTGGTTATTAACTTAAATTAAGGTCTTCTTACGTAATATTTTTTAGCTAATGTAATAAAATAAATATTTTTAACTAAAATTAACATTAAAATTAAAATATTTTTAACATTGAATATCTTCGTAAAGCAAATGGGTTTTCTGTTTAAGTTGCAGTATTACTTTAATCTTAATACATCTTATGCCTGACAGAACCATATTCCTACCTTCCGAAAGAGATATTTAGAGTTAGTCATTCAAATTTTGTTAAAAATGCTTTTACCCAAACATTTATATATATATATATATATATATATATATATATATATATATATATATATATATATATATATATATATATATATATATATAATAATAATAAAAACAATATCTATATATTTAACATAATATATATATATATATATATATATATATATATATATATATATATATATATATATATATATATATATATATATATATATATATAACTATATATATATATATATATATATATATATATAAATATATATATATATATATATATATATATATATATATATATATATATATATATATATATATATATATATATATATATATATATATATATATATATATATATATATATATATATATATATATATATATATATATGCTATATATATATATATATATACATACATGTCGGTTTATATATGTATTTATATATATATATATATATATATATATAAAAACATAAATAAATATAATAACAAATATATATTATATATATATATATATATATATATATATATATATATATATATATATATATATATATAAATATATATATACTAATATATATATATATATATATATATATATATATATATATATATATATATATATATATATATATCTTTATATATATATATATATATATATATATATATATATATATATATATTTATATATACATATTTATATATATATATATATATATATATATATATATATATATATATATATTTATATACATATATATATATATATATATATATATATATATATATATATATATATATATATGCATTATGAACCATTTTTAGACAGCGAATGTTGATTGAACACTTGGTTGAATATACCATGAGTGTTATTTCACCATACCGTGAATTCATATTAAGGTAATTAATATGTCTCAAAAAATAGAGTTATCGCTTCATGTGGAAAAATTCCCGCTTACGATTGATCTTGTGGATGCTATGAAGCAACTCTCCTTTAGAACTCTCCTCCAAGAATAAGGCAAAAATGACCCTAAGGTATGAGTTCCTTTTCATTTATTTTCAAAATATAAAACTTAAAATAAAGAGCGAAGTCTCGAATTTTGTAAAAAATATATAAATAAAAAAAAATTAAAAAATGAAGTAAAATATATTCAAATTAACGAATTCTTACTCTTAACGTTGTTTAAAAATTAAAACAATAGCTAGTTGAAGTACAGAAACTAAACTATCAATTTTATTTTTAAACAAAGCTTTAGATTGATATGAATATACTACTACTACTACTACTAGTAATAATAATAATAATAATAATAATAATAATAATAATAATAATAATAATAATAATAATAATAATAATAATAATAATAATAATAATAATAATAATAATAATAATATTTTATTAATAATAATAATAATAATAATAATAATAATAATAATAATAGTAATAATAATAATAATAATAATAATAAT
>JABUQX010076055.1:2500-10000 GCA_015478945.1 Trachelipus rathkii
GGAGAGTCCGATGCGCGCGACGGTGCCGGACCTATCAGTCTATTGAGTTGGCTGATCTGGGTTCCTATCGTGTCACCAGTGCTCTGTCTCATTATTCTCGACTGAGCGTTTCGCATGCTTGCTAGCTTAATTCTTCAAGGGTTGATGCAGAAGAAATGGTAACCCCATTAGTGATACCCCTTTTGGAACACCCATTTACACTGAATAGATCGATTGTGCAAGAGCAGTGTTCTGCGACAGCGCGCTGAGCGTGCAGTGGAGTTGATTGGAGTCACGATTAACTGATCACGTGGCATCCTGAAGTTGAAGGCGAATAGCGAGAAGGGAAGCAAGAAAGAGAGTGGCTGCACTAACTCCTTCGCACGAGTGATCCGTGCAAAGTGTCTCACGACGTCGAGACGGACGCTAGCACAGAGCTGTACGTCAACGATAAAAACGAAAATAAAAAAAATTAAAAAATATACGGGAGGTCAGAGTTGCCCGAAAGCAGCATGTGGAAGATAGAGAAATCCCTCGCATTCGACAGATATGCGAGTGCTTCAAGATGATAACCTTTGCAGCCCACAGAATGTGGAATGAGGCTGGCAACCAAAAAGAAGAGCAGATAAACGAGATACACGACGCGCCCTTCCAGTGGTTAGAGAGGACGCTCAGAGTATTTGCAGTAGTGCGATACGGCATGAGGTGCGCGTTCAGTTAGATGTGTCACGTACACGAGAGACGAACAAACAGCGTAGCTCTTGGTGACTCGGGGCTCTACGGACAATGCTGAGTATCTGGCTCAAGAAGTGTGCGCGCGAGTCGGCCACTCCCTCAACTCGCCTGATGGATGAGCTCAGATTGCATGGTAGAGGGTGTAGTGTAGTCTGATCCGAGAAGTATAGTGCCTTCCTCCTATAACGAGAGGTAAATGAAAGAAAGATGGACGCGTCATCGACGAATAAGCGAAACGATCCTTATCCAGATGGTCGTCGACTCGGAAGAGCGAGATCCAGGGAGCAGCATGATAGCAGCAAGCTGGTGAACGAGTTCAGGCGCACTCTTTTCCTGCTCAACTCTGCTTTGGGGAGAAAGGAAGAAAGAAGACATCTGTCCCCCCTCAATGCTATTCCCCCCTTCAACGAGTTTGAGGCCTTAGAGTGGATTCGGCAGACAACAATGATCTTTAACCTTAATGAAATCATCGATCAAAGGGAGAGGGTAAGGCTTCTGGCATCAAAATTACCAAGCAAGATTACAAATTCGTTGAAACTTCCCCTAAAAGACGATTGTTATACTAAACTAGTGAAGGTAATAGAGAAACTCTATGCACCATCGCTAAGAACGCAGATAGAAGAAGTCTTTCGATCAGGAATGAGGGAAGGAGAGCTTCCATCCGATTATGCAGTTAGAATAAAAGAGATGCTCGGATTATCCACTTTCGATTCAATAACGGACAACGATGCAAAATTTATTAGAGAACTCTTTCTCTTACGATTGCCTAAGCAATTACAGATCTCCCTCATGACAACAGAGAAGAACCATGATTTTGAGGAATTAATTGAAATTGCCGACGACATTTTTAACAAATTTTTTTCCCAAAACGGAGCTCGCCAATCCCCCGCGGGGGGGAGAACCGAATGGCAGCCTGTGAACGCCGTACGACCAGCAGAAGAGAAAGTCACCAAGCTGCCGGGCAGAGAGGTCTCTGCGCAAGAGAGAGAAATAAGTCGACTGATAATCTCTCATGAAAAGTCAGCTGAAGAAATGAGATCACTCGCCAAGAGCGTCATAGAGCTCGCTAAGACAATGTGTCAGAATGCGAAGAACTCCCCCACCCCCAATAATGATCAAAATTCAAGAGGAAGGAATTTCAACCGATCAACATATAACAACGTTGCTGCTGGCCCTAGTACAGAAGGCCTTTGTAGGTTTCATAAGAAATTCTTGCACCGTTCATTTAATTGTGAGGGTCGATATTGTCCGATGTACACCTTGATATCGCAACCCCCGGCAACTCCTTCTCCCCCGCAGCGGAACTCCAACATTTCGAACCAGGGAAATGGAGAGGTTGGCCTGTGAGACGATCCCCAGGCCAGGTAGGGGTAAATATGTGGGGGAATAACGCTTGTGTGAGTAGAAATCCTTGTAATTGTTTAACCCTGCAACTTTTGTCATGAAATAAGGTCTAATTTTGTGGCGGGGAAAATGTTTAATTTTAACTATAGTAGAAGAACATTAATTATAATGATAATCCACCAAATGGTAGGGAATTATAGTCGAATTAATAATTAAATAGAAATTACAGTAACTATGATAGGGACAATTTTTTATAATAATAATCACCATGGTAATGAAAATGTTAATTATAGCAGTAATGGTTATGATAATAGCACGTGTTGATCATAAATAAATTTTATATTTAATAATATGAGTATGCTAAATCTTAAATGCCATAATAGTAGATGAGGGTATTTTAGTAAAAAATTGTAAATCTATGTTAATGCGGGGTATGATGGAAAATGTTTAATTACAATAATAGGTTTTAAATGGAATTAGAAATTTTACTTGTAATAATCAGAGCAGGAGCGGGTAATTTAACAATGCACCGAAATCGAAATTTTAAACGTGAACGCAATGACTCTGCAAATGGCTGAGAGGGAGTTCTAAGTGAGTACAACATCTCCCCGCACCAAGTCAGCCATCAGAAGTCAGTAGGAGGTATGAGTCATCTTGAACTTTTAATTGTAACGTCAATGCAATGGTGAGATTAATAACATAATGACGAATATAAATAGTCGAGTTTATGGATGTGTGAGTGAATTAGAAATGATAGCCATAATCGATGGCAATAACGGTTCTGTAAATTCTTAATAATTATCTTTTGAAAGCAATTAGACTTGTGAATGAGTGCGCTGTTTCCTGCCTCAGGAGTCGACCTGTTCTCCCTCCACTTTGTGCTCTGGGGAGAAGGTGGGGATGGAAGGCTGACTCAGACTGTGATACTTGTTAGATAAGATATTACATGATAAAATTGGATTCTTATAATGAAGGCGGGGCGAAATTCCCCTTTCTGAAATGAATTGTTTAGCTTTAGGGATGAAAGGAGGTTCTTGCTCGCTCGATTGAAGATGAGGGATCATTATTTAAAGAAATATCGCATTGACTTATCTTGGTAATGACCTGTTTAGTGGAAGTTCCTGGGCAACGTTACTGAAAATCGTTGCAGCTGTTAGAGATATAATTTTTGATAAACTATATTACATTTCGGATAAAACTAGCAATGAATCCTATTTACTAGACTGCGGGAGTTGCCTCAACCTTGTGAGTGCTTCTGAATTAGATAAGGAGGGGGCCCCGATTGGCAGTGCCAGGGCCGCGAATGGGGGTTGCATGAACATTTATGATAAGAGGGTAATCAAAATTAATTTGGGGTTAGATAGACTTTACAATGTGCATGCTTATGCGGCAGATATTAAATTTAATGTTAATGTTCTCGGCATGCCTTTTCTCAAAGAACACGGGTTCATTATAGACTTTAGGTGCCATTATTTATTAGATCCCAGCACGAAACGTAGTATTTCTCTTAGTAATGAGGCTTTTGATTTTTCGGAGCATGTTCGAAATTCTATCTTCCCGCTAGCCGCTGTCTCTTTAAATATACCGCTTTGCGAATACGAATTAGTTAATAATTTAATTAGGAAGTATCAAGTCTTATTCTTAAATCCTTATAAAGCGCCTAATTTAAATTTAAAGAATGATCAACTCAAAAGATGGCGCTTTATCTGTACAAAATACAGGAAGGAAGGGGGCGTGGCTTATTTTGACAGCTGTGAGAATGGCTTTGTCGCTCATTCACAACTTGATGGTAATGAAACTATAGGGGAGGGGGGAGGGGGGGTAAGGATTGTACTATTGGGAGGGGGGTTGAAGATTGCACTGTTGATGAGGGGGGATGGGAGAGAGAAGAGTGCCCCTTAAAAGAAGAGATTTTATGCGAGTTGGCGGCAAATTACCCATACCATGTAGAGATCAAAGGCGCGCCGATACAGCTAAGGAGTAGAAGTATAGCACCGCATCTTTTTGAAAAGGCCAAGAAGGAGATCAATAAATTATTGGACGCGGGGGTCATTTCGCGGGGGAGAAGCGATTGGGGTTTCCCAACTAGTTTCTTGCCAAAGCCGGATGGCAGAGTTCGTTTAGTCGTTGATTTGAGATTATTGAACCAGAGATCAACCTCTGACAATTTTACTCTGCCTAAGATTAAGGATATCTTACTGCAATTGCAACATTGCAAGTTGATAACACGGCTAGACGTTCGGCAGGCTTACTATAACGTGCCGATCAGCGAGGAAACAAAGAAATATTTCACTATTACTTGTCCTTTTGGTAACTACAGTTTTTAACTATTTATTCAAGGGCGCGCAATGCTCTTGCTAGTGGCTTTTCCAACGCCTCAATGTCGATCTTATTTGGGATTTAACAGAAATGTTTTTTGTTTATTTGGATGACATATTAATTGCCAGTTCGACTCTGAAGAACATGTTGCAATGTTGGAGAAAGTTTTAGAGAGATTAAAGTAATATGAAATTTAATATGAATTTGATTAAAAATGTGTACTTGCAGTCGGAGAAACAGATTTTCTAGGTTTCAATATTGCCGAGAAAGCGGATTAGGCCCTAGTAAGGAAGAAGTCGATTGCCAGTGGTGGAATGTTGCAGAAACCGAACAACTATCGAACAACTTAGAAGCATTCCTCGTCTATGATAACTTTTGCAGAATTAAACATTGTCGGAGGCGGCCCAATTGTTGCAGACCTATAACAAAAATGTTGAAGGGAAAGCCTGCCTCCAATAAAAGGATTTCCTGGGGAGTGGAAGCAGACCGGGCATTTCAAGAAGCTAAAGCGGCTATGGTGAGTGCCACCCTATTGTCGTTCCCTGATGAAAAAACTGAGTTACTATTATACACGAAGGTAAGCGAGCTTACTATAGCCAGCGCACTTATGGGAGAAGAAAATAATCAAACAAAGATTTTCGCGCTTTATAGTAACTATACTACTGAGGTGGGAAGTGGGCACTACCACAGTTAGTTAAGGAATTATTATGCGTCAATAACAGTTTACAAAAATATGCTTATTTAATTGCAAATAGGAAAGTCAGTATTTGTACCAGCAACAGTGGGTTAATAACAGCTTATGCAAAAAAGAGTGCCACAAATGTTCATAACATTCGGGAGTTAAATTTATTGAATGCCATTGCAAATTTTGACGTTGAATTTAAATTGGTCTCAAAGGCTAAAAATAAATTGGCAATAATTTTAACAGAATTGGCTAACGAAAGAGATAAGATTATAGAGACTGGGGAATTGCAACTAGCTTGTATAGAAGATGGGGAGTGGGCGTGGCCAAAAGAAATACCCATAGAAACGGAGTTACAACTGGAGGAGGAGTTTAGTGGATGGAATTCTCTGAATTCCGTAGTGGAAGGGTTGAGCCCTGTAAATCGCAACGTTAAAAGACAAGCTGTACCTGGAGTATTAATAATAATAATAATTACATAATAATAATAATAATGATAATAGAATAAAAAATAATAATAATATATAATATAATAAGAAAAAATTAAAAAAGAAAGGGGGGGGGGGGGGAGCGGTAATATTAGATGGGAATAAGAGTAATAATAATAATAATAATAATAATAAAAATAATAATAAAAGCGGTAATAATAATGAAAATAATAATAATAATAAAAATAATAATAATAATAATAATAATAATAATAATAATAATAAAAATAATAATAATAATATAATAATATAATAATAATAATAATAATAATAATAATAAAAGCGATAGTAGTAGTAGTAGTAGTAGTAGTAGTAGTAATAATGATGGTAATAGTGGTAATAATGGCGGTAGTAGTAGTAGTAGTAGTAGTAGTAGTAATAGTAGTAATAATGGCGGGTAAGTAGTAGTAGTAGTAGTAGTAGTAGTAGTAAAATGATGGTAATAGTGGATAATAATAGGCGGTAGATAGTAGTAGTAGTACATTTAGTAGTAGTAGTAGTAAGTAATAATAATGGTGACAATGATAGTAGTAGCGAAGCTGGTGATGATAATGACTTTGATGATTTTGTAATAATATCTGTAATAACTTATCAGTAAAAGAAAAGGGTTAATGATGATGAAAGAAAATTCAAGGATGGTGTAGATTTAAAGAGATAGCTATAGAACGGAGACTGATGGTTATAATAAGGAGACCTAATAAAGGGGCTGGAAAACTAGTGGGTTTAAAGCCTGTTGACAGGAATTTCCATGACATCCGGGGCGAGGAGCTGTCTTTGGCGGTTGACATCTCCACAGGCACAGCTAGAATATTAGTACCGGAAAATCTGGTGGATGATGTCATAGGAAAAATACATAATACAAATCACTTGGGAATTAAACGGACTTTGACTGTTCTAAGAGCGGATTTCGCTTTCAGATTTATGCATAGTAGAGTAAAGAAATTTATACAGAGTTGTGATGTCTGTCAAAAAAATAAGAGCGTTAGAAGGATATCTCCAGAATTCGGCAGATTTAAGGAGGTCTCGGAGAAGTTTGATACTCTTCATGTGGATTTGTGTAAGTTACCCTGCAGTATGGGATTCAATTATCTGCTTGTTTTTATCGACAGATTTAGTAAGTATCCTTTCGCCTACCCTCTTAAACAGGCAACGGTCGACTCGGTGCTGAATGTGTTAGTGGGCGAAATTTTTCCGTTCTGTGGCTCTATAAAAAAGCTCATCTCAGACCGGGGAAGCCAGTTCACTGCCAAAATATTTAATGACGTGTGTAACCTACTCAACATAGATAATATTATCACGACACCTAATTCCCCTCGTTCGAACGGCCAAGCAGAAAAATTAAATCAAGCTCTCATAGTGACACTAAGGTGTATGATTAATGATAGGGAGAATGAAGGGTTAAAATGGCCTGAAATTTTGCCTTGGGCACTGTACTGTTTGAGAATTAGCCCTATAAATGACGAGGGAGTCACTCCCAGTGTTCTTATGTTTGGCCAGAATTTATCAGTGCCAGGAAGCTTGTTGCAGAAGGAGGCACTCAGTGCCACAGTCAGTCAAAGTGCCTATTTGAAGAAATTAGTGGCTTTAATGCGTAGGCCTTTGGCACCACAGGTTGTATATAAAAATAAGAATATATTTGTTCCGAAAGATCTCCCCAAGGCAAGGGCCGTGTTAATAAGAAATCAACAGTATAATGTAGGAAAACTGTCAGAGAGATACTCGGGACCTTTCAGGGTGTTACGGATAAAAAAGAATAATGTTTATATTTTGAAGCATGGGAAAGAGGCAGTAGAAAATTTAAGGAATGTGAGAATTTTTCATAACATAATCGACAGGGACGCTGGAACGAAAAAGTCGTACAAAAATAGAAAAAAAAAAAAAAAAAAAAAATATATATATATATATAGATAATAATAAAAAAAAAAAAAAAAAAGAGAGGAAAGGGGGGAGCTT